>CANNZV010003265.1:0-68321 GCA_947561585.1 Caprella mutica
ATATATTCAGTTATTTAGTCACAGTTTTGGGAAGTGACTATTTACAGAGGAGTAGCTTTTCTACAACCATTATCCTTTCGGACAGAAATATAAATTCCATGCATCTATTTCTTAGTTGAACATTCCAAATAAGAATACCAAACTTAATCATACTTCATATTTGCTGTTATATATACACTAGCGGACAAAATATAAGGGTAGTCAAAAACAAGTCATCTAAATCTTTAATTTCATAAAAAGTACAAAACACACATAATTGAAATTTTGCATGTATTTTCATATTGAGATCATATGTATTCGTATGAAATTTCAAAGCATTTGGACAAATATTCTAGGAATAGTTCCATATTTTACTTCAAACACTAAATTTTACTCTGGTCAAAAGTTAAGGGTAGGCACCCAGGCAGCAAGGATTTATTCCTGGGATATTAAGGGAATATCCCAGGAATATATCCTTCTTCCCAGGGTTATTCCCTTAATATCCCAGGAATAATGCTTGCTACCTGGGCATCATAAACTTTGAAATATTCGCGGATATTGGCAATTAACTTAATAATTTGTGAATAATTTTTTACCATATCACTTCAATACATCTTCTACCACAAAATTCTACAAATTTGGCACAATATGAAGGAGTTATCCATCTTCTATTCATCCTCGAGAAATGTCCACAATTATTCCACATTTCTTGTGTTTCTTCTCTGAGTACAGTCTCCAATTATTATCCAAATAATCTAAATTCGATTAAGGTCAGGATTCTGTGAAAGCCAGCTCATTAGAGCAATTTCTTCATCTTCTAATAGAGTCGTAACTTTTTTATCTGAGTAGTAGGGTACGTTGTCCTGCTTGAAACTCTGTGGTTGAGGATCAGCTGCTTGTTGATAGGGAAGAGAATGATGACTGAAGAGCTGTTTTTACATCTGCAATAACTCCTCCTCGTAGACGAACAATGGGACCAGGTCCAGCAGAAAAAAATGACCATCACACTACCTCCTCCAAAATTTACCGTTTTCTTGACGCAGTTCAGAGTTAACATTTCCCTTACATTACGTTTCATTTGTACTTACCTAGAAGAACCAAAGACTTCTATTTCTCTTCCATCATCACTAGAATGTACTTTTGACCACTTATCAATCGACCAAACGACATACTCATGTCATGACAAAACACAAGTATCACTTTCCGTTTCTTTTTTGAGATTGAAAGCTTCGATGCAGGGACAAATTATTGCAAACCAACTTGTTGAAGTCGAAGCGAAAAAGTAGACTGGGACACCGTACCACCAGACGTGACATCTATCTCACGAAAAATTTGACCAGAAATGTTGAAACTACCTTGCAAGCTACTTTGAAGACTTGCATGATCTTCTCTCAGCAATGCTTTGGGAAGTCTACCATTCTTTTGTTTGCAATCAACAACTCCATACTGCTTATGTTGAGCCACAATTTGTTGCACAATCGTTTTGGACCTTCATGTGGCAATAGAAATCTTTTGCAACGACAATTAGAGACTGTATCAAAGGGGAAACTTGTGGACATTTCTTGAGGATGGATAACTCCTTCATATTGTGAAAAATTAGTAGAATTTTGTGGTAGAAGATGTATTAGAGTGATATAGCAAAGAATTATTCACAAAAGCTACCCTTAACTTTTGACCAGAGCAAAATTTAGTGTTAGAAGTAAAATATGGAACTATTCCTAGAATATTCGTCCAAATGCTTTGAAATTTCATACGAATACATATGAGTTCTATATGAATATACGTGCAAAATTTCAATTATGTGTGTTTTTGAATTTTTTATGAAATTAAAGATTTAGATAACTTGTTTTTGCCTACCCTTATAGTTTGTCCGCTACTGTACATTTGTTCAATTCCTCGTTTAAAACACCGGTGATAGCTGCTAGGTATGTAAATGAAGCCAATTAAATTTCCACAATAATAATCTTAGTGTGAATTACAGTCGTGGGGAGTAATTCAATTTAAACGAATAAAAAATAATTCTACTTTTACATTGTGAGAAACCGCGTGTGAAATATAAAGCCGTTTCTGAGGGATCGTTCATGGAGCAGAGTTAGGCAATATATATTTATCCGATATCCCATAAGTCCAACACTTTCGTAGTTTATTTCTGATTTAACATCAAATATATGAAGAGTTTGGTTCCAAAACGCGATAAACGCCACTTTTGAAAAAAATGAGTTTCCACCTAAATCAATATTGTATTTCGTCGGTATTGTGGATTTGAATTGTTTATGTTATTATAACCTCAATATGCTATGTGAATGATTGAAACAGAAAATAGTGGTTTTCATCTTTGTACTTTCTTGGTAAAGAAAACACATTTTAACTCAAATTGATCAAAATGGATTTATAGCGTTTTGGAACCAAACTCTTCATATGTACATCGATCGTGGGGCGGGCCTTTGCCAAGCTCCCTGCCAGGTTATTAAATAATTATGAAGTTTGCAGTACAAACAGGGTAACCTGGTACACCAAACTGGCAGATACTAAAAACTACATTAAAAATGATGAAATCTGATGAGGGATTGCACCATATAATTAAATTATTTATTTGTATTAAATTGTACAAATATATATTAGAAATAGGAAAGTAAAAATAAGGTAAGAATATAAAAATCAAAGTGAAAGAAAGAGGAAATTATCTAATTGTTTAGATTAGTTATAAATTGGGTATGTCTATTCAATTATAATTATATTTTATTCAAAAACAAATCGATAAATAGCATACAGAAAACTCAGAAACTGACTGATTAGGTACTGGGGGTCTGTAATTTGGGCGTCGATCCTGTGGGGCTTTGGACTAATGAAATGTCCCCATGAAGCAGTATTAGGTAGTTATGCTTTGCTGCTAAAAAGAAGTAAATGTACCTAGTGTATCTATGTTTCTCATATATTGTTAAAATTAGCTCTTTAGATATGGCATTTGCTTCCTCTAATTATTCTATTTTAATGATTTATCTGAAGTGGGTAAGTACATGAATTTTTTCTCTTAATTCATAATTTCAATATCTATCTATATCTATATAAAGGCTAATATACTATATGTAATATATCAACCTTAAATTATATATCTTAGTTATTTCTTTATTCAAATTAATTTGAAAATTATCTTGAGTCGTGTTCTTTAAAATTCTTAAGCGGTGAATGACATTTCATCAGATGCCACTGCCATGTGGTTGGAGGTACATCTATCGTAAAATGATGTAATTATTAGTTGTTGATTTACCATATTATTGGAACATTCTGAGCTACATTTTAATCTATCTATATACAGTACTTATAAAACTTTGTTAGGATTTCTTGCTTGTTTGCATACTGAAAAGATAGGGTACCTACCTAGTTAGGCAGACTTAGGCTAATTGGTAAATGGTAAGCGGCCTAAATTACATTATAACCGTACCTACTACCTAGGCGGCTAGGCTCTATTTTCTAACTACCTACAATCGCATCATTGTTATTAAACTACCCGTACAGCTGTACACCAATATGTACAGACTGTACGGACTGCTACATATACAATTATTATCCATGTTTCAGAGTATGTCGGTTAAAGCCAATTAATTGGCTTAGATTTGAAAAGTTCAAAACTCAGATATGTCTAATTGGCTTTAAATTTTGAATTAATTCCTATGTTCCCAGTTAATATTGGCTTGAAATCTTCAAAAATTGTGCCAAATTGGCTTGGCTCAGAATTTTTGTGAAATTTTGGCTCAAAAATTGGCTTACAATTTTCCAGCCTCTTTCTCTGTCTCTGAAACATCCAGTCTGCAGAATGTGTCTCTTCTCCCGCAGAGATTTTTATTTGAGAGGGAGTTACTCTCTGACTCTCAGTAGCAGATTCAGAATCTCCCGCAGCTAAATTAATGGTAACATATGAATTAATTCAAAATCTCCCGCAGCTAAATTAATGGTAACATAGGAATTAATTCAAGAACTCCCGCAGATATCTCCAATTTCTAAAATTCAATCAAAAACTCCCGCAGAGAGTCTTAGAAAAATGTTCCATATTCTGCAGACTGGTGAAACATCAAAAATGGATAGGGGCCGGCGAAGGTATCAAATCCCGGCCATTGTCGTATTCCGGCCGGGTAATTAGTAATTACGTAAACAATTGAAGTAAGGAACAGATTAAAGTTGTAAGAATCTTATATCTACTATCTAGGAGAATTTGAGAGGGATCCAATTTTGTCAACCTTGATTGGATGCCAAGTAAAATAGTATGTCTCATAAACTCACCATTTGTCTCTCCAGCTCTCTCCAAAATTCAACAAATTCTCTCCAAAATGATCAAATTTTCATAAATTCTCTCCAAAATAACATTGTAGCATAGGAGAAAAATAGATAAAACTCGCCATTTGCAATTGAAGGGCTCAAAATAACTGTCACAAACTCGCCATTAAAATGGCGAGTTTGGACATGCTTTATTACTTGGATTGGATGTTCATTTGGCTTAATTGGTTAATCAAAATTACCAGTCTTCAGAATGTGTCTCCTCTCCCGCAGAGATTTTTATTTGAGAGGGAGTTCCTCTCTGACTCTAAGTAGCAGATTCAGAATCTAGTCAATCTACCGCAGCAGGCGCAGCTAAATTAATGGTAACATAGGAATTAATTCAAAATCTCCCGCAGCTAAATTAATGGTAACATAGGAATTAATTCAAGAACTCTCGCAGAGATCTCCAATTTCTAAAATTCAATCAAAAACTCCTGCAGAGAGTCTTGGAAAAATGTTCCATACTGGCAAAATTATTTATTTATCATTTAAAAGCATAATGGGGATAATGAGAAATTTGTCTTAATTTACTATGACAAAACGTAAGAGTCAAGGTTGAAGGATACTTCGTTTTTTTTTAGCAAAAACATAAAAGAAATATTGAAAACGTATATATGAAATATTCTAATGTATTAAATAATATTTCACATATTTTATAGTTGATTGAATCATTATATTCCATATATACATGAATGGTTGGATTATGGAACTCCTAACCCAGTTTGGAAAAATAGGTGCTTTCTGATTAACTAATTACTCTGTTGGAGTTTTACAGACTTTAATGTTAAATTGCTAAAAATTGTATAATCCGCAGCATTTAGCATATAGAGTTCTGCTGTTAGCCTTAGCAGTTTTCCAGACTGGCTCCTAACTCATTTCCGGCCACTAGGCCGGATTATGGAATATTAACGACTAGATCATATGTCATTTCATAGAGTTACAGTAGGTATAATAATAATATTGTGAACTTATTCCAATCAATCATCATATGATCTTTAACCAAGTAAAATAGTATGTCTCATAAACTCACCATTTGTCTCTCCAGCTCTCTCCAAAATTCAACAAATTCTCTATGATTAAATTATCATTAATTCTCTCCAAAAAAACATTGTAGCATAGGAAAAAAATAGATAAAACTCGCCATTTGCAATTGAAGGGCTCAAAATAACTGTCACAAACTCGTCATTAAAATGGCTAGTTTGGCCATGCTTTATTACTTGGGTTAAATAGTATGTCTTATAAACTCGCCATTTGTCTCTCCAGCTCTCTCCAAATTTCAACAAATTCTCTCCAAAATGATCAAATTATCATTAATTCTCTTCAAAATAACATTGTAGCATAGGAGAAAAATAGATAAAACTCGCCATTTGCAATTGGAGGGCTCAAAATAACTGTCACAAACTCGCCATTTAAATGGCGAGTTTGGACAGGCTTTATTACTTGGATCTTTAATAAAACAAAAATTCGGCATATCAAAATATCTTCACCTAACAAATTTATGAAATTATGCAGTGGACAGTAAATGGCAGGCGGAGGCCGGATATTAGGATAGGCCCAGTCTGCAGAATGTGTCTCTTCTCCCGCAGAGATTTTAATTTGAGAGACAGATGCTCTCTGACTGACTGACTCTCAGTAGCAGATTCAGAATCTCCCGCACTGACCCGCAGCTAAATTAATGGTAACATAGGAATTAATTCAAGATCTCCTGCAGAGATCTCCAATTTCTAAAAATTTAATCAGAAACTCCCGCAGAGAGTCTTGGAAAAATGTTCCATATTTTGCAGACTGGGCCAATAGGCTGGTTTATGGGGGACCCAGATTGCATTAGTTGTTGTCTAAGAGCCGCCATTTCACCAACAGGTTATTAGAAGAGCCGTGGGGATATCATATCTGAGCCGTGGGATAAAAATCACGAGCCGTGGGATAAAAATCACGAGCCGTGGGATAAAAATCACGAGCCGTGGGATAAAAATCACGAGCCGTGGGATAAAAATCACGAGCCGTGGGATAAAAATCACGAGCCGTGGGATAAAAATCACGAGCCGTGGGATAAAAATCACGAGCCGTGGGATAAAAATCACGAGCCGTGGGATAAAAATCACGAGCCGTGGGATAAAAATCACGAGCCGTGGGATAAAAAATGCGAGCCGTGGGATAAAAAATGCGAGCGTGGGATAAAAAATGCGAGCCGTGGGATAAAAAATGCGAGCCGTGGGATAAAAAATGCGAGCCGTGGGATAAAAAATGCGAGCCGTGGGATAAAAAATGCGAGCCGTGGGATAAAAAATGCGAGCCGTGGGATAAAAAATGCGAGCCGTGGGATAAAAAATGCGAGCCGTGGGATAAAAATCACGAGCCGTGGGATAAAAATCACGAGCCGTGGGATAAAAATCACGAGCCGTGGGATAAAAATCACGAGCCGTGGGATAAAATCACGAGCCGTGGGATAAAAATCACGAGCGTGGGATAAAAATCACGAGCCGTGGGATAAAAATGCGAGCCGTGGGATAAAAATGCGAGCCGTGGGATAAAAATGCGAGCCGTGGGATAAAAAATGCGAGCCGTGGGATAAAAAATGCGAGCCGTGGGATGAAAAATGCGAGCCGTGGGATGAAAAATGCGAGCCGTGGGATGAAAAATGCGAGCCGTGGGATGAAAAATGCGAGCCGTGGGATGAAAAATGCGAGCCGTGGGGTAAAAAATGCGAGCCGTGGGATAAATGCGAGCCGGCAATTGCACAGCAGACTCACGGCAATTGCACAGCAGACTCACGGCAATTGCACAGCAGACTCACGGCAATTGCACAGCAGACTCACGGCAATTGCACAGCAGACTCACGGCAATTGCACAGCAGACTCACGGCAATTGCACAGCAGACTCACGGCAATTGCACAGCAGACTCATGGCAATTGCACAGCAGACTCACGGCAATTGCACAGCAGACTCACGGCAGTTGCACAGCAGACTCACGGCAGTTGCACAGCAGACTCACGGCAGTTGCACAGCAGACTCACGGCAGTTGCACAGCAGAGTCACGGCAGTTGCACAGCAGAGTCACGGCAGTTGCACAGCAGAGTCACGGCAGTTGCACAGCAGAGTCACGGCAATTGCACAGCAGAGTCACGGCAATTGCACAGCAGACTCACGGCAATTGCACAGCAGACTCACGGCAATTGCACAGCAGACTCACGGCAATTGCACAGCAGACTCACGACAATTGCACAGCAGACTCACTGCAATTGCACAGCAGACTCACTGCAATTGCACAGCAGACTCACTGCAATTGCACAGCAGACTCACTGCAATTGCACAGCAGACTCACTGCAATTGCACAGCAGACTCACTGCAATTGCACAGCAGACTCACTGCAATTGCACAGCAGACTCACTGCAATTGCACAGCAGACTCACTGCAATTGCACAGCAGACTCATGACAATTGCACAGCAGACTCATGACAATTGCACAGCAGACTCACTGCAATTGCACAGCAGACTCACTGCAATTGCACAGCAGACTCACTGCAATTGCACAGCAGACTCACTGCAATTGCACAGCAGACTCACTGCAATTGAGCAGCAGACTCACTGCAATTGCACAGCAGATTGGGGCAAGACATTTATAATTGTCACTCCTTGATTATATACATCATTTTCTATGAGTTATATATTAGAGTACTACGTACATAAGCATATAAATTGTAATATGCAGTCTTTCATTGTTTGTGACTGTGATAAAAAAGTTTAAAGTCGTGCATTTATTAAATGTTTTAAAATCCATCCATAGCTTAACTCCCACTCGGTATAGGTGAGTAATTAATAGCTAGATATTTAAATTTGTATAATTATTGTGCTACATTTAACCAACTGCAATTTCATGTTCTGTGAAATATTTTTTGTAGTAGGGTACTAAGTTCCAAGTTATTGGTTGTTCATACAATTTCGGACAAGTCAGAAAAGAAGATATTACGGTATAATTATTATTTAACTTCTATTCTAATTGGTATCATGGATACCAATTGAAATTAAAGTTAAATAATGATTATTATATAAAGATTTTTACGTGTTCGAAAATATGGAACCGTGCGATAACACAGAACTTACCCTAAAATAGGACATGTTGAATTTCTGAACCAATTGCTTCTAATAACCTCATCTGGATTATAATTTTGATGTTTTTTTTAGTTACCATGAAATAATCACAAAAAATTGTCTCCCTTTTCTATGTATACGAACTCCCATGACTCGAAATAATTACCACTTTTACAAAAGTGAGTTGTACTTCAAGCGAGGCCTGCCTGTATTACATTCCTAAATTAATATTTTGTTGCTTCATTATTTTCTCATTTAATATGTTTTTCTGTCTGATAAGCTAATTTTACATTCTTAACTTTTTCCCATAGATATTATCATAGCAAATTTATCCATTTTATTAACGATGGAGGAAGAAATTGAAGCTCAACTGGCTCCTCTGCGTCTCAAAGTGAAAGACCAGGTTAGTTAATCTTTCTGTTGCACCTACATGATTTCTCATAATTTTATATAACCTATTTCAGTATCAGTAAATTGAATATTTTCTCATTTAATTATATTATACATTATGTTAATCTTTCATATATGAATTAAAGTCTTTTTAGTACTAGATGTATTTATTTATTAATTTTCATATTAACTATGATTCACATATATTTTGTTAGATTAATTTGTCACAAATTGAATTGTTTTTCAAGAGAATGTTTTTTTTCCTTGCAGGGAGACATTGTGAGGCAAATGAAGGCCACAGGTGCTGCTGATATTGACATCAAGAAAGAAGTGGCTAAGCTGAAGGCACTGAGAAAGGTACTAGTGACATTATAAATATTTTAAAGATTTCACTAGTTCAACTTACAAATTATCAGTCAGTTCCACATCTTGTCATATAAAAAAATCAGTATAATAAAAATTATTTCTTATGACAGTTTTTTCTTGTATACCGAAGATGTGGAACTGATTGATAGTTCGTAACTTACCCTATATAAATATTTTGTAATATCTAGTTTTATTTTACACATAAAATAAAAGTCACTCACTAATAATCAGTATTGTCTTCATGGAGCTAACTAATTGATTTCATGATTAAATATTATTTTTCATTTAATTACATGTATATAATATACTAAACATGTTTATAAGCTGATTAACCGAAATTACTGAGTATTTATAATATAATTGATTCCTCGTGTATATCTTTTATATTATAATGTAAATATATTTTTCAGGACCTGGAAGATATGACCCTGAAGTTAGATTCCTCGGATACCTTTGACAGGGCAAAGATGGCTGATTTAGTCAAAAGAAAATTCTTCTATGAAATTTCTTTTGCCATTTATGGAGGAATTACAGGTTAGTCTAGATATAAAAATTTCTTCTCAAATTTAGTTATGTATTTCATTCAATCTTCCAATTTCTTACTGCAATTTTCCTATTTTTATTTTTTTAATTTAATTTCAAAATTCTTCTTCAAATTTCAAAGCTTTTTCATTTCATTCAATATTTTTATTTTTATCCAATCAATTTTTCAGCTATTGATTTGATTATTTAGCTACTTAACTTAATTAATTACCTATATAATTACTTCCCAATTCTATTGTTTCTATCCCAGCTTCACAACTCTAACACAGCATTTCTCTTTCAGGTCAGTTTGAATATGGTAATGTTGGCTACAAGATAATTTACAACCTGCTGGACGAGTGGCGCAAGCACTTTGTGTTCCAAGAGGACATGTTGGAGATATCCTGCACCACCCTGACACCAGAGCCAGTGTTGGCTGCCTCAGGACATGTGGACAAATTTGCTGATTATATGGTCAAGGTATGTATGTAGCTATCTATGCTATGTCTTTTAAAAATATAACATTTAAATTCTTTCTGGATTAATGTTGATGACTATTATTAACATCATCACAGTGTAGCTAGCACTATATACCTTGTGTGTGAGAGCATTATTTCACGATTTTATCAAAATCGTGAGTTCATCAATACCAATTCGCTAGATTTCAGTTTTACATTAAATGGTTTGGATTCGGTTTCTTTTTCTCCAGTTTGAATTCTAATCTTGGTTCAAAGAATCAAAATTCACTTTATTTCAGTGTCCTAGGTTTCAGATAATTCAGAAATCTTGAGTCGTTTAATATAGCTAAACAAACATTGCTTTTTTCTTTGAGTGTGACTAGCTATAAAGCTATTAAGTAGCTATGTAACATTTAGGGTCAGTTCTGAGTTATTGGACAGTTCCACATTTTCAATCAAATAAGAAAAGTATACTCATCTATGTATAAAAATTATAATTTCACTCCTTATTTTTTTTTTGTATCCATGCAGATATTTTGGACATCAATTAAAGTGAAAGTTAAATTATAATTATTAATATAACTATATTTATATACTCTTTATATTATCGAAAATGTTGAACTGTCCAATAGTTAAATCATAACTTACCCCACCTTACCCTTGCATTTAACATTCTCAGTCTCTAACTTTTGTCTCTTTAGGATGTGGTGACAGGCGAGTGCTACAGATTAGATCACCTCATCAAGCTGCACCTCGAGAAGAAACTCAATGACAAGAACACCTCTGAGGCCGTCAAGAAGGAAATCAATGGTATCCTCAACAAACTGGATGGCTGCACTGTTGTGAGTCTAACAACCTCAACTTTCTTGTAACTTCACAATTATTATGTTGCTAAAAAATACTCCAATATATATTTTTTATGTAGCTACTAGCCTTAACTATATGATGCAAGAAACTCTATTTTTTAGATTGATGATTTTTAGCTCGTACCGATTCTATACATGATTGTTATTCTTGTTCTCTGGAATTTTCAACTTTTCTCAAAATTCACTCATTTAGCTAGTTATTCAATTTTTTTTTTCAGTATAAAGAATTTAATCTTTTGAGAATATAAAATTCCTTATGTAGGAAATTATGATATGGAATATAACTATCTAAAAATTGCCTTTTAATTTTTTCCTTCAGGATGAACTGGGTGCGTTGGTTACAATGTACGACATGAAGGCCCCTGCTACTGGCAATGGTCTCACACCCCCCGTGGAGTTCAACCTCATGTTCCCCATCAACATCGGACCTTCAGGTACACTCATATTCTTCTCAACTTGAATGAATGAACTAATTGAAGTATGTCTCGTAGTAATTTTTCTTTTAGCTATATCTAATTTATTTATTAGTCTGTTCTATCTAGCTTTAAATTTTTCTATAATTCATAAGAATCTTGATTTTGACACTTTCGGTGGAGCTGCAAAACTTGTATATGTATTTTTCCTTTGAAAATTTATCCATAAACGTTTGTATAATTTTATTATTTCCATCAGTAAAACAAAATAAACAGAAATAGGATGAAAATTAAAAGAATTTATCTCATCAATAGCAAATTGAAACCTATTCATTGTTGAGAGGGCTCATATTTAATGATTTAGCTATTTTGAAATTTTCATCTGTATTTAATTCACATTTTCTAATTGTTATTTTCCCCTAATGCTCATATTTTTATTATTTATCAGGTGAGGTGCGTGGTTTTCTGAGGCCTGAAACAGCGCAGGGTATCTTCGTTAACTTCAAGAAACTCTTGGAGCAGAATCAGGGCAGTCTGCCTTTTGCCGTGGCTCAGGTGTGTGTTTGTTGATGTAATTGTGGCTATTAATAATAAAAGCCCCAATTACGTTTGATGACTTAATTGAAAATAGTTGTTGGTAACAAATAATAGCTAATAATGATGATTCACGTCAATTGATAACTCTATTAATAATAGCTACTTATGGTAGCTACATACAAGTGATGAATGAGGTGATATTAACCTGATAAATTTCAAGTAGCTACAATTTTTGTGATGCCTCCTTAACAAAATATATCAATGATGTGGCAAAGTGATAATGAATATAATTAAATAGTTTGTAAACTCTTTAATGAAAAAGTAACTCAATATAAGCTACCTTAGTAACTATGAATTAGCTAATTAATATAAATTATATTGATAGTTTTCTATTCTTTGAAAATCTTTAATTTTTTGGTTAATTAATTTGCATAGTTATTATATTCGATCCTCCATTTCTAACCTCTTAGCGCACTAGCTAGCTAGTTAAATTGTTCTATTTCCGAACACAGAATATTCATTAGATGTGGTAGCTAGATCATTTATCTGAGATTTTATTCAATTTCTCACTTTTCAAATTCCATTTTGTTTCTCCGATTAGTTTTCAATAGCTCGTACCTAATTCTTCTTCCCCTACAGATTGGCAATGCTTACCGCAATGAGATTTCCCCTCGTGCAGGTCTATTACGAGTGAGGGAGTTCACCATGGCTGAGATAGAACACTTCTGCTTCCCTGACGACAAAAGTCACCCTAAGTTTGACTCTGTGAGTTCAGTAGGATTACTTGGATAGACATAGTTATTGGTTCAACACATTGACAACGTAATGGTACACATTTGTACCACTATGTGTGTTACTGATAGACGAAATGGTACAAATATACTCCTTTGTTTAGCTATATGTTAAACGTGAATTTAATTGTGACAATGTGAACTACAATTAGCTATAGCTACCACTGTTTTTATCTTTTTATCATAAAATATCAAATGGTACACACGGAGTTACTCAGCTCCTCTCGCTATCATGGCACATGTGATATAAAAGCGATAGCAGAAATGTCTCATTTTGAGAACGTCAGTTAGGCTAGACTGCGTTTTGAGAATATGTAGTCAACATGTCAAAATAATTTAAAAGAAGATTATCAAAAGCGAATTGCATTCTTATTAACATTGTTTTGATTATTTCACTTGATCTGTCTCCCATTTTAAGTTAACATTGTCTTAATTCTGTTACCTGAACTGTCTCCCATCTTAATCTACTCTTCTCGCGCAGGTTGCTGACGAAGTACTCACCCTCTACTCATCTCGAGCTCAGGAGTCTGGTGAGAGTGCAAAGAAAATGTCCATTGGAGAAGCTGTCAGAGGGGTGAGTGCTGGAAAGAGGGTCCTATAGGTATCCAATATGCTTTCAAATGTTCTAGTTTAGTGCCCACTGGTTACCACTAGGTATTCGACATTCAACCTTTCTGAAATAACACTGAAAGAGAAACTGTTCATAGATTGGAACTCTTAGTATCAGTATGAATGGAAGGGATACTTTGCCATATTTCATTCTTTTGAGATGTTGTAACGTAATTTCATCTAATGTATTTCACATGTAATAGCTATGTGAGCAACTGCGGTCTGACAGAAAAAGGTAAAGAAATGTCAATTATTTGATAAATATCAGTTAACTCCTTTCAATGTAGAAATATTTGAAGTCTGTCTCATCTCAATGTATCTTCATTGCTCTCTGTTTCCGACTCGTCAGTCCTCCTTCCAATCATTGGGTCTCCTCCAAACAACCAAAGAGCTGCAGTCGCTAAACAGATTACTGGTCTCGCAAAGCTACATCCAAGGCCCCACTCCCTCCCAAGCCGATAGAGTATTTTACACAACCATCTGCACTAACTTCCAAATAGATTCCAACAGACACTCAACTCGCAGAGAAATTATCGATAAACTGAAAAGTGTCGACAGTGGAGATACACTAAGTCATGTTGTTAGATGGTTGTGTCACGTGCAAAGTTTTACCCCCGGTGAGAGAAGCTCTTGGAGGGGGGGTATGGGTGAAAAGATAGGGGACTGGACAGGCAATAAGGTCTGGTGTTAACATCTACCCATCACCCACTGTTAACCATTAGTAGCTTTTTGTTACTTTTTTGCCTAATGTATTTTTTAAATAGAAGTTGCTGTCCATTTTTATTTCTTGCATGTTTAGATAGCTAGTTATTTGAATAACTAGCTGGCTATATACCTGACTAATGTTATGAATTCTTTCAGCTATTTGTTTAATCAGCTATTTATTTATTCATATGTAACTAGCATGAATTCTCGCATTTTTTTTTTTGCAATGTAATAGTTTTCATAGCTACACTAAATTCCTAATGTGTGTACTATTTCTTTTTGGTTTTTATGTCACATACCTAGTGGCTAGTGCTAGCTATATCATTTCAACCTGTTAAACTAGTTAAGAAAAATATTGATTATATATTTCTGTCAAACCTAATTAGAGTCTTATGGATGCTATAGAGTCTTATGGATGCTATAGAGTCTTATGGATGCTATAGAGTCTTATGGATGCTATAGAGTCTTATGGATGCTATAGAGTCTTATGGATGCTATAGAGTCTTATGGATGCTATAGAGTCTTATGGATGCTATAGAGTCTTATGGATGCTATAGAGTCTTATGGATGCTATAGAGTCTTATGGATGCTATAGAGTCTTATGGATGCTATAGAGTCTTATGGATGCTATAGAGTCTTATGGATGCTATAGAGTCTTATGGATGCTATAGAGTCTTATGGATGCTATAGAGTCTTATGGATGCTATAGAGTCTTATGGATGCTATAGAGTCTTATGGATGCTATAGAGTCTTATGGATGCTATAGAGTCTTATGGATGCTATAGAGTCTTATGGATGCTATAGAGTCTTATGGATGCTATAGAGTCTTATGGATGCTATAGAGTCTTATGGATGCTATAGAGTCTTATGGATGCTATAGAGTCTTATGGATGCTATAGAGTCTTATGGATGCTATAGAGTCTTATGGATGCTATAGAGTCTTATGGATGCTATAGAGTCTTATGGATGCTATAGAGTCTTATGGATGCTATAGAGTCTTATGGATGCTATAGAGTCTTATGGATGCTATAGAGTCTTATGGATGCTATAGAGTCTTATGGATGCTATAGAGTCTTATGGATGCTATAGAGTCTTATGGATGCTATAGAGTCTTATGGATGCTATAGAGTCTTATGGATGCTATAGAGTCTTATGGATGCTATAGAGTCTTATGGATGCTATAGAGTCTTATGGATGCTATAGAGTCTTATGGATGCTATAGAGTCTTATGGATGCTATAGAGTCTTATGGATGCTATAGAGTCTTATGGATGCTATAGAGTCTTATGGATGCTATAGAGTCTTATGGATGCTATAGAGTCTTATGGATGCTATAGAGTCTTATGGATGCTATAGAGTCTTATGGATGCTATAGAGTCTTATGGATGCTATAGAGTCTTATGGATGCTATAGAGTCTTATGGATGCTATAGAGTCTTATGGATGCTATAGAGTCTTATGGATGCTATAGAGTCTTATGGATGCTATAGAGTCTTATGGATGCTATAGAGTCTTATGGATGCTATAGAGTCTTATGGATGCTATAGAGTCTTATGGATGCTATAGAGTCTTATGGATGCTATAGAGTCTTATGGATGCTATAGAGTCTTATGGATGCTATAGAGTCTTATGGATGCTATAGAGTCTTATGGATGCTATAGAGTCTTATGGATGCTATAGAGTCTTATGGATGCTATAGAGTCTTATGGATGCTATAGAGTCTTATGGATGCTATAGAGTCTTATGGATGCTATAGAGTCTTATGGATGCTATAGAGTCTTATGGATGCTATAGAGTCTTATGGATGCTATAGAGTCTTATGGATGCTATAGAGTCTTATGGATGCTATAGAGTCTTATGGATGCTATAGAGTCTTATGGATGCTATAGAGTCTTATGGATGCTATAGAGTCTTATGGATGCTATAGAGTCTTATGGATGCTATAGAGTCTTATGGATGCTATAGAGTCTTATGGATGCTATAGAGTCTTATGGATGCTATAGAGTCTTATGGATGCTATAGAGTCTTATGGATGCTATAGAGTCTTATGGATGCTATAGAGTCTAATGGATGCTATAGAGTCTTATGGATGCTATCTCCACAACTGGTCATATGTTTTTTTTCATCAAGAAATCTTGAAATATAATTGAAGTAATTTTCTCTTTATGTCCAATACTCTTTATTGTATCTATAGTTAGTTAAATAAAAACCTAAAAAGTATGTAAAGATCTTTCAAAAAATCATAACTAATATCAATCACTATTGCATTATAGCTAATGATAAAAATCTGTAATATAAAATGTTAAAATGTTGTTCTTTCTCAGAATTTGGTTGCGAATGAGACGCTAGGCTACTACATGGCTCGCATCCAGCAGTACCTCCTGAAGGTTGGGATACAGTACAAGAAACTTAGGTTCAGACAGCACATGGAGAATGAGATGGCACATTATGCCTGCGATTGCTGGGATGCAGAGTGCCTGACATCCTATGGGTGAGTGCCTGACATCCTATGGGTGAGTGCCTGACATCCTATGGGTGAGTGTCTGACATCCTATGGGTGAGTGTCTGACATCCTATGGGTGAGTGTCTGACATCCTATGGGTGAGTGCCTGACATCCTATGGGTGAGTGCCTGACATCCTATTGGTGAGTGTCTGACATCCTATGGGTGAGTGTCTGACATCCTATGGGTGAGTGTCTGACATCCTATGGGTGAGTGTCTGACATCCTATGGGTGAGTGTCTGACATCCTATGGGTGAGTGCCTGACATCCTATGGGTGAGTGCCTTACATCCTATGGGTGAGTGCCTGACATCCTATGGGTGAGTGTCTGACATCCTATGGGTGAGTGTCTGACATCCTATGGGTGAGTGTCTGACATCCTATGGGTGAGTGTCTGACATCCTATGGGTGAGTGCCTGACATCCTATGGGTGAGTGCCTGACATCCTATGGGTGAGTGCCTGACATCCTATG
Source organism: Caprella mutica (assembly GCA_947561585.1). NCBI lineage: Eukaryota > Metazoa > Arthropoda > Malacostraca > Amphipoda > Caprellidae > Caprella > Caprella mutica. Next base: position 17,012 of record CANNZV010003265.1, read on the forward strand.
GGTGAGTGCCTGACATCCTATGGGTGAGTGCCTGACATCCTATGGGTGAGTGCCTGACATCCTATGGGTGAGTGCCTGACATCCTATGGGTGAGTGCCTGACATCCTATGGGTGAGTGCCTGACATCCTATGGGTGAGTGCCTGACATCCTATGGGTGAGTGCCTGACATCCTATGGGTGAGTGCCTGACATCCTATGGGTGAGTGCCTGACATCCTATGGGTGAGTGCCTGACATCCTATGGGTGAGTGCCTGACATCCTATGGGTGAGTGCCTGACATCCTATGGGTGAGTGCCTGACATCCTATGGGTGAGTGCCTGACATCCTATGGGTGAGTGCCTGACATCCTATGGGTGAGTGCCTGACATCCTATGGGTGAGTGCCTGACATCCTATGGGTGAGTGCCTGACATCCTATGGGTGAGTGCCTGACATCCTATGGGTGAGTGCCTGACATCCTATGGGTGAGTGCCTGACATCCTATGGGTGAGTGCCTGACATCCTATGGGTGAGTGTCTGACATCCTATGGGTGAGTGTCTGACATCCTATGGGTGAGTGTCTGACATCCTATGGGTGAGTGTCTGACATCCTATGGGTGAGTGTCTGACATCCTATGGGTGAGTGTCTGACATCCTATGGGTGAGTGTCTGACATCCTATGGGTGAGTGTCTGACATCCTATGGGTGAGTGTCTGACATCCTATGGGTGAGTGTCTGACATCCTATGGGTGAGTGTCTGACATCCTATGGGTGAGTGTCTGACATCCTATGGGTGAGTGTCTGACATCCTATGGGTGAGTGTCTGACATCCTATGGGTGAGTGCCTGACATCCTATGGGTGAGTGCCTGACATCCTATGGGTGAGTGCCTGACATCCTATGGGTGAGTGCCTGACATCCTATGGGTGAGTGCCTGACATCCTATGGGTGAGTGTCTGACATCCTATGGGTGAGTGCCTGACATCCTATGGGTGAGTGCCTGACATCCTATGGGTGAGTGCCTGACATCCTATGGGTGAGTGCCTGACATCCTAGGTACTACTTGTAACATCCTGTTGATATTGGCATACCATCCTATCATTTTTATTAACAGTAGTCTATTTTCCACCAGTCTAATAGTTTTCCGTTTCAGGTGGATAGAATGTGTTGGGTGTGCTGACAGGAGTGCCTATGACCTCACATGTCACTCTAAGGCAACTGGTAGGTTATTTATACTCTCTTTTTATTTTTTATTAATAAGAATAAGATAAAATTGAATAAAGTGTGATTATAAAAAGTGAATACGTTACTTTTCATGGCGTTACATGTGAAAAATGGTTCTATAACTATTAAATAGTCTTAACTTAATAGCCAGTCTGAAATAAATTCAAACATGTTTTTATAACATGTTGAAATATGTTTTTTTTTAACTAGTTCGACCACGTTCTAACATGTTGAATTACGTTTTAACAAGTTCAAACGTGTTTTTGTCAAGTCACAATAGTTATTAGTGCCTAATGCTCTCTATTTCCCTCCCAGGCACCAAACTGTCAGTGGAAAGACTACTCAGTGAGCCTAAAGTGGTAGACTCAGTCACTCCAGTCCTGGATAAGGGACTAGTGGGTAAAACTTTCAAGAAAGAAGCTAAAGATGTGAGTTAGTAATGCGATAAAAGAAAGTAATGTAGGTACGTCTTCAATCTTCATAGGGATAGTAATGAGTAGGGTTGTGACAATATGCATTTAAAACATAGATCTCGAAATTATTATAGACGCTGAGGATTAAACAGTATTGAATCATTCTAAACCAGCGGAATGTAGTATTAAACACCATTTCAGGTTGTCTTGTCTATAATATTTTCGGGATCTAAATTTTAAACGCATATTGTCACAACCCTAGTAATGAGAATCAGGGTAGGGCTTTTCAGTATTTGTATGGTGAATGAAAATCTTTTCTACGGAAACTTGAAGAAATTTTGAATTATATGTAGGAATATATTTTATCCACATTAATAGCTGATAGTTATTTCTCTTCATTGATCTCTCTTGACTCTTTCTCACAGCTGACTGAGAAGCTAGCTGCTCTTAGTGTGCAAGAGGTGGAGTCTCTTGACAAGAGTTTGGCCTCAGACGGCACAGCCACAGTACCCGGCACATCTTACCAGCTGTCTAGGGCCATGATGCCCTCCATCAAGAAAGAGAGCAAGAAGGTGCATGTGGAGGACATCACCCCTAATGTCATTGAGCCTTCCTTTGGTATTGGAAGGTGAGAAGGGGGAAAAGTGAAAAAAGGTAAAACTAGATGATGTGCACTCGTAGAGCGCATACCTTCGCCAATGGTTATAAATAACCTTGACCTTTAACCTGTTCGCTCCCAATATCTCAACTGGTTTCTGGATAATGACCAATCGTCCCACCAAATTCCAGGCAATTTGGTTGAATACTTTCGAGTTATGCGAATAACAAGATGATAAATAAATAAATGCCGTCTATAACATTCCCTTCCGCATTCTGCGAAGGTAAAAAGGACCCTAGGTAGGTTCTGAGTTATTGGATGATTCATATTTTCGATCATAGCTATATGAAAATTTATAAAATGATTATAATCTTTTAAATTGGTAACCATGCTCCCTGCAGGTATCATGGAGCTAAACCAATTAAAATAATAGTTTATTTATTTTAGCTCGCATCTTACTAAAAAAAATATAGCTTTAGAGTAAACTAAAAAAATCGTTAACAAACTAATGAAATAGCTACTGAATAAAGGCTTCTTCACACATGTCAGTGATCCGTCCGGGATGGACGTCACCAGTCAGTGATTTATCACTGCGAGGAAACTGACCGGTGACGTGCCTGACGGATCACTGACATGCGTGAAGCAGCCTTAAGTTGCCGCTATTGTACCTCTAAAGTTTATAAGTAGCCAGTCTAAAATTTACCTGTACTGAAACAATATGTCTTTGAAAAAAGATTCAATTGAAAATGTGTCACGTTTTGTTGTAAAATCTATATTTACTACAAACCGTTTTCTTAAAAAAGTTAAAACATTTAATTTTGTTCAGAATCTTCTACTCGCTGTTGGAGCACACCTTCACAGTGCGAGAGAATGACGACCAGAGGACTTACTTCCAACTCCCCACCATCGTCACTCCCATCAAAGTGTCTGTCCTACCCCTCAGCAACAAACCTGAGTTTGCACCCTTCACCAAACAGATCTGTGAGTTAATGTTTTAAGTTCAGGTGTTTAAGGTTGGACATCTGTCATAAGACTCAAAAACGGAATATATCAATTTTAAAAGTTATGTCTAGGGCTGGGACAATAAGCTCTAAAAACTATAGATCCCAAAAATATTATAGACTGAGAATATTAAAGAGTATTGAATGGCTCTACACCAGCGGTATATAGTATTCGATACCATTTCATTTAGTTTCGTCTGATATTTTCTGGATCTATAGTTTTTAGGTCATATTGTCCCAGGCCCTGAACAATTTTTCATAACGGTACAAATTCTGAATTTGTTTAATTATATTATTTAGCCATTTATATAGTATAATATTTTTCTATTTTTTGATGTGCTAAATAAATTGCTCTCATCTTTCACTTTTATCTTTATAAACTTGCTATAAGAAACTTCTTTTTCTATATTATAACCTTTTTTCAGCTGAAGAACTGAAGGCTTCTGGAATCTCCGTTAAAGTTGATGCTTCCACAGGCTCCATTGGACGCAGGTAGCTAACTAAATAGAGTAAACTCTAATAGGAAAAAGAAACTTGTACTAAAATTCTATCTTAGTCATCTTCAATTTTTGTTGCATTGATTTTTTACCCTATTTTTTGAAAATTAATTGAGTTTCTTCTTTAAATTTTCTCTTTTCGCCTTTGATGAATTAACTATACTTACCCTCACAGATACGCCCGCACTGATGAGTTGGCTATCCCCTTTGCCGTTACCATTGACTTTGACACCGTCAGCACCTCCTCCGTCACCCTCAGAGAAAGGGACTCTACTGAACAAGTCAGGATACCTGTGAGTACTTGGAGATGTTATTTGTAGTGTAGGGTAAGTTACAAATTATGGTACAGTTCCACATCTTCGATCATAAAAGAATAATTGAGTTGATATTTTAACTCGTAATTTTAATTGGTATCCCTGATACCTGTAGGTATCAGGGATACCAATTAACACTTTCGCTGCATCATGCGCCATATATGGTAGCTACGCGCAAATAATTTTCTGTAAAATTGCAAAATATAATTTGTTTCAATAACTAACTAATACCAGAATTATAACTTGAAATTCCAGTTTTGAAATAAATGAGTAAGCCTAATAAAATCCTTTATTACATTATGCAACTTGATTAAAATGTTTTAGTCTCCATGGGTCTAAAAATAATACAAATCCATTCATTTAGCTACATATAGCTAATTCCAATAATTCGTAAAGATGCAGGTACGGCATTGCCGTCATATCTCGAGATGTGGCGAAAGAATTAGCTAGTTAAAATGTCAATATTATATATTTCGCTCTTAGGGTAAGTTTCGAATTATCGGTCAGTAGCTACTACATCTTCGGACATTTAAGAAAAAACAATATAAAAATTGTTATCATTACACAGTGCTATTTAATACTTTCGCAAACCCGGGTTTGCAGAAGTATTAGATAGCACTGTGTAATGATAACAATTTTTATATTGTTTTTCTTATAAGACTGAAGATGTAGCTAGTACTGACCAATAATTCGTAACTTACCCTATTATGATCGAAAATGGGGAACTGAACGATAATTCGTAACTTTCATATAAACTTTACATATACTCCTAAGCATTGGGCAGTAGAAATGCATTTAGTAAATACACCAATTGATAACAAGTTAACTATCTTGGTAGATATTTGTAATTTAGACAGTGGACATGAAAGGTAAATTCCAGTGATGAAATAATTAAATATATCTATATATCTTTTTCTCTGTGTGTTTAATTAAACTTCTCTAATGCTATTGGTTGATACATTCACGTTAATGGTAATTTTTCCTCTAGGTCTCCTGCATAGTCCCTACAGTGACTGGTCTGACATCTGGTGGACTGAAATGGAGTGACGTGGTGAGCAAGTACCCTAAGTTCACCCAACAGGAGACAACCAAGTGAAGTGGAGGCCTTAAAGTGAAGGGATAGAGGGGGTGACGTCACCAGATGGAAACCTAACGTAACGTGATGAAATTATTATGTAGATTTTTTATGCTAAATTTATAATGATATCCGTGAACTCATTCTTGTTGAATAAGATGATTTTATTTGTTGAAGGTACTGTAGCCATCTAGGGAAAATGTCTATTTTTTGTTCGAAGCAGATAAATTGTTTAATTTTCGAAAAAAAAAATCTAAATTGATGAGGGAAATACTTGAACATAATTCTTTAAAAAATTTCATGGATTAAATATAAGCCAAAATTATTATTTTCATATTAAATTTATTTTTAGGACTCTCGTTGTTTTTACGGAATATGATTCTATGGATGATATTATTAGAAAATGCATTATTCAAAAATTAGTTAGCTACACTAGAGTCTCAAAATATTAACACTTTTATCACTTAAAGTAAGTTTATTCACTTATTAATTATTGGTGTAATGCGTTTTGTAGCTACTGAAACATCTACCCAGATAATTGTATACCAGTGTCTCAACGTGTTTGGACGTGTCTCAACGTGTTTGGACGTGTCTCAACGTGTTTGGACGTGTCTCAACGTGTTTGGACGTGTCTCAACGTGTTTGGACGTGTCTCAACGTGTTTGGACGTGTCTCAACGTGTTTGGACGTGTCTCAACGTGTTTGGACGTGTCTCTACGTGTTTGGACGTGTTTAACATATGCTCTATTACTCTCAGTATCGGTAATTATAAGTATTAGTAATTATTATCTGCCACCATTAAATTATTTTATTGAATCACATTAAAATCTTTATTGCTCTGTTCAAAATTATTCACATTTCTAAATCAAAGCCTCCATTTTAATTATTACTTTATTTCCAAAGATAATTATTGAAGTATAAAATATTGAACTGTTGGTAATATTTACAAACAAACAATGTTAATATTTATTTAATTTAATAATAGGAGTTTATTTTAGAGGGATTTTGGTGTTTGTTACAATTCTCTAAGTTCTTACCAACATGTTTTTTTTTTATAAACTGTAAGCATTGCTAGTTATTTCCTAGTTTTTCTATCACGGTGTATGTTAGTTTTCCTAGGGGTGTATCACTCAATATATTTCTTCTAAAGTATATTTGTTTTACCTAATTCCTTGCCCACGGGAGATGAAAAGTGATGGGGATATGATAAAATAAATTAGCATTTAGTTTTTTAGTATCCCCTTCATTTTCGTCTAAGGGTCTCATGCTAACCCTGGGTCCCGAGCTAAAAAAAATACAATGCTCAGGAATTAATATTTTTCATCAAGAAAAATTTATATTTGAGGTAAATTTCGATCCCTTAACTTTTGTTGATGATCCAAAATAATTTAATAAATTTAAATAAATGTAACTTAATGATAAGGGTAATATATTTCTCATAATAATGTTAATGGCTTTCTCTTTTAATTATTTTTCTCTATTATAATTGGAAAAAAATTATCGCTGTTCACTGAATTAAGAAAGGCTTATCTAGGCAGTAGGTAGATAATAGATAACCCTGTGCGCATTACTACCTGTTACTAAAGACTGATAGCTCTGTCGTGACGTCAGTGTCATAAGTTAATGACGTAACACATGGTGTGCTAACGTGTTGTTTAATTTTATTTGGGCTTCCAAGAGGCTCTATCCTGAAACTGTCTGTGTTGAATGGAAGAGAAGGGGGGGGGGCGTCATTTTGGGCCCCGAAAACTGTTATAGTTGACCTAGTCGATGGAGCCACTTTCGTTTCTGACTGCTTCTTCAAAGTTCCTTGCATTTAATTATATTTTATTGCATCTTAAATTTAATCTTTGATGTCGAATTAGACGTTAAACTCCTTACTGAATTAACATCATGGAATGCGATCTTCAAATAAATAAGTAAATGAATGAATTAATGTTCAATATACATCCTCTCCCTCTTCTCTACCCCATTCTTATCTTCAGTTGATAACAGCGTGTTCTATAGATAGCGAGTCAGTGTGTAACGTGATGGCCTAGTGCACGCTACTGTACTTCTACCTACCTCTTTATTTTGACTTCTAAATTTTAAACTTTGGCTTTCATAGAAAATATATTAGTATGGTTAACTGTTATTATAAATAATCATTTATAATGGGGAAATGCGTGTTTATAAGTCATTGGTTAAATTTTTATTTATTTCAATAATGTTTGGGTAAACTTGTGTAAACCGAATGAAAGATAAGAAAATGTAGCTGTAGCTTCTCAATGTATGCATTGTTATATAAGATTGGGTACACTAGGTAAAGACTAGGGATGGGTACACTAGGTAAAGACTAGGGATGGGTTCACTAGGTAAAGACTAGGAATGGGTATACTATGTAAAGACTAGGGATGGGTATACTATGTAAAGACTAGGAATGGGTATACTATGTAAAGACTAGGAATGGGTATACTATGTAAAGACTAGGGATGGGTACACTATGTAAAGACTAGGGATGGGAACACTATGTAAAGACTAGGGATGGGTACACTAGGTAAAGACTAGGGATGGGTACACTAGGTAAAGACTAGGGATGGGTACACTAGGTAAAGACTAGGGATGGGTTCACTATGTAAAGACTAGGAATGGGTATACTATGTAAAGACTAGGGATGGGTATACTATGTAAAGACTAGGAATGGGTATACTATGTAAAGACTAGGAATGGGTACACTAGGTAAAGACTAGGGATGGGTACACTATGTAAAGACTAGGGATGGGTACACTAGGTAAAGACTAGGGATGGGTACACTAGGTAAAGACTAGGGATGGGTACACTATGTAAAGACTAGGAATGGGTATACTATGTAAAGACTAGGGATGGGTACACTAGGTAAAGACTAGGGATGGGTACACTATGTAAAGACTAGGGATGGGTACACTAGGTAAAGACTAGGGATGGGTACACTAGGTAAAGACTAGGGATGGGTACACTATGTAAAGACTAGGGATGGGTACACTAGGTAAAGACTAGGGATGGGTACACTAGGTACAGACTAGGGATGGGTACACTAGGTACAGACTAGGGATGGGTACACTAGGTAAAGACTAGGGATGGGTACACTAGGTAAAGACTAGGGATGGGTACACTAGGTAAAGACTAGGGATGGGTACACTAGGTAAAGACTAGGGATGGGTACACTAGGTAAAGACTAGGGATGGGTACACTATGTAAAGACTAGGGATGGGTACACTTTGTAAAGACTAGGGATGGGTACACTATGTAAAGACTAGGGATGGGTACACTATGTAAAGACTAGGGATGGGTACACTATGTAAAGACTAGGGATGGGTATACTATGTAAAGACTAGGGATGGGTATACTATGTAAAGACTAGGGATGGGTACACTAGGTAAAGACTAGGGATGGGTACACTAGGTAAAGACTAGGAATGGGTATACTATGTAAAGACTAGGGATGGGTATACTATGTAAAGACTAGGGATGGGTACACTAGGTAAAGACTAGGGATGGGTACACTATGTAAAGACTAGGGATGGGTACACTAGGTAAAGACTAGGGATGGGTACACTATGTAAAGACTAGGGATGGGTATACTATGTAAAGACTAGGGATGGGTATACTATGTAAAGACTAGGGATGGGTATACTATGTAAAGACTAGGAATGGGTACACTAGGTAAAGACTAGGGATGGGTACACTATGTAAAGACTAGGGATGGGTACACTATGTAAAGACTAGGGATGGGTACACTATGTAAAGACTAGGGATGGGTACACTAGGTAAAGACTAGGGATGGGTACACTAGGTAAAGACTAGGGATGGGTACACTATGTAAAGACTAGGGATGGGTACACTATGTAAAGACTAGGGATGGGTACACTATGTAAAGACTAGGGATGGGTACACTATGTAAAGACTAGGGATGGGTACACTATGTAAAGACTAGGGATGGGTACACTATGTAAAGACTAGGAATGGGTACACTAGGTAAAGACTAGGGATGGGTACACTAGGTAAAGACTAGGGATGGGTACACTATGTAAAGACTAGGGATGGGTACACTAGGTAAAGACTAGGGATGGGTACACTAGGTAAAGACTAGGGATGGGTACACTATGTAAAGACTAGGGATGGGTACACTAGGTAAAGACTAGGGATGGGTACACTAGGTAAAGACTAGGGATGGGTACACTATGTAAAGACTAGGGATGGGTACACTATGTAAAGACTAGGGATGGGTACACTATGTAAAGACTAGGGATGGGTACACTATGTAAAGACTAGGGATGGGTACACTATGTAAAGACTAGGGATGGGTACACTATGTAAAGACTAGGGATGGTTATACTATGTAAAGACTAGGGATGGGTACACTATGTAAAGACTAGGGATGGTTATACTAGGTAAAGACTAGGGATGGTATACTATGTAAAGACTAGGGATGGGTACACTATGTAAAGACTAGGGATGGGTACACTATGTAAAGACTAGGGATGGGTACACTATGTAAAGACTAGGGATGGTTATACTAGGTAAAGACTAGGGATGGTATACTATGTAAAGACTAGGGATGGTATACTATGTAAAGACTAGGGATGGTATACTATGTAAAGACTAGGGATGGTTATACTAGGTAAAGACTAGGGATGGTTATACTAGGTAAAGACTAGGGATGGTTATACTAGGTAAAGACTAGGGATGGTTATACTAGGTAAAGACTAGGGATGGTTATACTAGGTAAAGACTAGGGATGGTATACTATGTAAAGACTAGGGATGGTATACTATGTAAAGACTAGGGATGGTATACTATGTAAAGACTAGGGATGGTTATACTATGTTGTTATGTTAACAATATAGTAAATAATTAATTTCTCTCAATTTTTATTGCAGATTCATCCGATTTTTTTATATTAGTTTTGATCAAATTCCAATTTTGCCAAAATGAGTGTAAGTATACCTTTTTTTATTGAAGTGATAGGTATTTAATCTATTAAATTATTATATTATTTATTTGGAAAAGACAACCCTAGAAAATCCATCCTGAAGCTGTCTGTGGTAAATGGAAGAGAAGGGCTACAAACTGTTGTAATTTGGATTATGTAGTGTCTTTGTCATTTTTTTTAATTCTGCTCGCACATCCTCATCGAGTGCCCCTCTCACACCTAACGGAGACAACTATTCGGTTGCCCTGGACCTCCCACTCTCAAGGATGTTTTTAAAGATGACAAATGCCAAATATACGGCCCGCTATATTCTTACTTATACCAACTTGGTGTTCTCCATATGACTTGAACCTCCAATAGATGCTCCTCTGCTCAATTGAAAAAAAAATAGCACTCGATAAACCTATTGATGTACTATAACTACCCCTAAAAGCACTGCAAGAACACGAATGGTGAATGTGGTGGAAAAACACGCTATAAAATAAATAAATAATGCTGCTCGCATATTTAGAGGAGAGCGCTAGGGTTATACCCGAAAGCTGCAAGGTCTTAAATTTTGTGTTAGGTAGCCATCATTTACTATCACCTCTTCATTTTCCTCTTAGGGGACTTTGTTCATGGAGCCACTTTACTTTCTGACTGCTTCTTTCAGTCCCTTGTAGCTATTTAATTTCCTTTTGACGTCAGTGATAAAACCTTTGGTTTAACCTCGTAATTAGATAAAAAAAAACAGCACAAATCATTACTTTTTCTAATTAAATTTTTTATCATTATTATTTCGTCTCTTATCTAAAGCCTTCAAATAACTGCTTATCATGGTTTGCTAAAAACATTTCTATGTTTATTTATTGTAGCTATCTTACCTGTAGCCCCCAGGGGCTCTATCTTGAAGCTGTCTGTGGTGATTGGAAGAGAAAGGGGGTGGCGTCCCTTGGGCCCCGAACTGTTGTGACTTGGATTCTCTTTTTTCATTTTTACCATGTTTATCATTTTTTTTAACGCTACTTGCAGTTTTAGAGGATAGCGCTAGGGTTATGCTCTTCAACTACGAGGTCTTAGATTTTGTGTTAGGTAGACTCGTGGGCTTCATTTACTATCACCTCTTCATTTTCCTCTTTCTTCACTAAAATATATTAGCTACTTATTCTGAGGTTTAGTATCTACTTGATCTTAAAATGATTATTTTAACTTTGATTATCTTTAATTGTTTGAGCCACTTTCCTTTCTGATTGCTTCTTCCAGTCTTGTATTTTATTTTGACTCATTCTAAAACAGTCGTTAAACTCTTACTAAATAATTACCTCTCCATTACAGTACCCAGGTGGTGGTTATCCCGGTCAAAATCCTTACGGAGGTAAGTACAACGCCTTAGAATTTCCCTTTACTGTGATTATAAAATCTTTTTCTCCATAAATCTCCACTTCATGATTATTTCATTGCTTTCATTCTGATTCTTTATCTTTTTCTTCATCATTTTATTTATTATAATGCCTCAAGCCGCGTCCACACTGTCAGTAGCTACTTTTCTATCGTGCATTTTGTTTGTATCACAATAATTATACTAGCCATAACTGTTACTTTGAAAAAGCTAAAAGTTTTGATACTGTTGCTACATTATAATTTCACTTTTTGGTGTTAATAATCAATTGATTTAACAATGTAAAATTATATTATATGTAGCTAATGAAGATTTTCTGCAACATATACTATAATGCGGATACATCAAATTTAACTTCTTCAATTATAATTTTCATTTTAAAAATGTATAGCTAATGAAAGAAGAAGAACTTGTATTTTCATTTTTAATCTTGAAAAGCAAAAGTAATTTTATTATTCATTTAATTTGGGTAAAATTCCCTCGGATTTATTTTCAACATTAACTAATTTAACCATTCTGGGGATAAGGTATCCCAATATTTTTAAATTAATAAATGTATATTGAACTAATTGGTAGCTACAAAACTCTTGGGTCACAATGAAAGGGTATTGCAAGAGATTAACTAAATAAACTTGTAGGGATGGGAATATACCCAAATTTTCATTGATACCAATACCGATACTTTGGTTAATTATATGTCGTTAAAATTTTGCAATTATGAAAATTAAGCTTGCCTATCTATATGAAATCATCGTTACATTAATATAAATTATAATTTTTCTATTAATAGATAAATAAAATAATAAATGATGTTATTATTAAATAGCTACTAGTTTTTTGCCTATACCAAGTACCGATACCAGAAAAATTGCCGATACTACCGATACAGATACTTCGTCACATCTCTAAAATAAATGTTTAAATATAGTGTGGACGTGGCTGTCACCTCTGCTCCTTGTACTGTCATTTCATCATGCTATCTGTATCCTTTAGGTGCCCCACAGCCAGGATATTACCAAGCTGCCCCTGCCTATGGTAAGAGGTGAAGAGAAATGTCCTCTTCTCTAGAACTAACATGCCGTACACACGTAGGGTTTTTGAAGTCTTTCCACCATACTTTTTGCTAAGCTCCTCCTACTTTTCCCACATGAATATAAGAAAAAAGATATAATTGTTATTTTTTTTAGTTCGTATCCATGATACCTGCAGGTATCATGGAAACGAAATTCAAAAATCTAGTGGGTAAAGTAGGAGGAGCTTAGCAAAAAGTCTGATGGTAAGACTTCAAAAACCCTACGTGTGTACGGCCTTCAACATGGGCTTTGAAGAATAGTTAACATCTAATATTGTTATTGATAACTCTTATGTTCATCCATTGCTCAATATTATCATTTAATATTCTTAACCATCTTATAGTGCTTCATCAATGTTTTTGAATTTTTGTAACTTGTCATAAATTGATCCATCATTATAGTGTGTATTTTCATGTGCTATATAATGTTAAAATTTCCCTTCTTATGATTTGAGTTACTATCACAAATTAATCATAGTATTTTTAATTAACTTTTATTGAAATGACTCCTGATATCTACAGGATTTTATAAAAGGGCTTGACTTGAACATCGTAATTGTATTATGTATTATAGCATGTATTTCATTATTTTCAAGCTGTTCATTCCAATGAAATTATACATTTATATGAACCCTCAGGTCAACCTCAGCCAGGTGCTTATGGTCAACCACAACCTGGTGCCTACGGTCAACCACAACCTGGTTATGGTCAACCTCAGCCTGGTGCTTATGGTCAGCAGCCTGGTGGTTACGGACGCCCTGGAGCTCCTCCTCAACAACATGGTGGCCCCCCACCAGGAGTTAACCGTGAGTCCTAATTTTTCTCTCAAGTTGAAAATCTTATTTCAATTCTTTTTCTCAATAATATAAGAAAAATAACTATTTAAGGAACAAATAGCTAGTTAGTACTAGTATCTATTATTTTTCGAGTTTACATTAGTTTTGCATATTTATACTAGCTATTCTATGAATATTAATTCATTTTTTCCATATTAACTAGACCCAGTAAATAATATATAGATAAAATCATTATAAGAATTTTTGTACTGATAAAGAAAGAATTGTCTTTGAGAATATTACATATATTGATAGCTAATAGTTCACACTACTAACAGTCTGTTTTTTTCAGCTGAAATCTACTCGTGGTTCAGGGCAGTGGATCAGGACAACTCTGGTTTCATCAACGCACAGGAACTGAGTAGAGCTCTGCAGAGTGGAAACAACAGAAACTTTAGCATACAGGCATGCTCTACAATGATGGGTGAGTGTGCTCAACAATTTTATCTACAAATGGTTATCTCTTAATTATAACAATTCAGTGACTTTTAGTTTCAACCTATTTTCTATTTCAACCATTCAGTTTATTTGATAAAACTTGATTATGGGGTAATTCCTTTCTAACTAACGCCTATTTTATCAAAAATGTTCTCTGTAATTTACTTAGTGCTACCTGTCTCATTTTTCCAGATATTTTACTCACCTGTCTGTTTCCCCAGGTATGTTCGATCACTCTCGTTCTGGTCGCATTGACGTCAATCAGTTCAGTCAGCTGTTTGCTTTCATCAACCAATGGACAGATGCATTCAAGAATGCTGACAAAGACAATTCTGGCAGCATTAATGCTAATGAAATAACAGCTGGTGAGTGGAAATAAGTAGCCGTGCCACTCACGGACTAGTACTGTTATTAGTAATATTGCACATTAATTTCAATATAACGGCATATATAAAAATATTTAAGTTTATTTCATTTTTGTCATCCCTTTGAAATTAATCATAACATTATGCATTAGGTTTAACTTTTCTTAGAAAAGAAAAAGTTTAGTTAAGTATAACATAATGGTATATTTTCAAAATTACTGAATTTAAAAATATAACGTGTAAATAGAAAGGAAAATAGAATATTTTAGCATCCACTAATTAGTTCATTGCCCTAATAGTTCATTTCGCTTTCAGTTCTGCAGCAGCAAGGTTACAACCTCACACCCCAGACTATACAAGTGATGATACAGAAGTATGGTGCTGCTGCGGGGGGACCTTATGGAGGGGGTGAGTGAGGGGAGAATTGGGGATTTATTATAATATGGAAAGGATCTCTCCCACTAACATCAAATTTTATTTTATTTTTTCCTATGTACTTTTTTTTGTAGAACCAATACTTCTTGAGATATGAGGGTTTGAAGTAATAGATTGATAAATTTGAAAAACACGTTTTCACGCTTTTCGGCCACTTTTGGTCAAAGTTAGCAAAATGTAGTTTGTTTTATCCGCTAGTTTGTTGTACTGCACACTCCATGATTGTTTGATACCTGGCAGGGTGTGTGGCCATTTCACATACATCAGTATTGAATGGGAAAATATCACGGAAACTTGAAATATTTTATATATGTATTACGGGGGTTGTGCTGCTCCCCGAGCCACCGGGCCAGGTCATTAATAAATCATGAAGTGTGCACTACAACAAACTAACGGATACAACAAACTACATTAGTTTCATGTAAAAAAATGTTTGAGTAATTTCAATGAAAACACGAGTTTTTTGGAAGTTCTCAATCCTTCAGTAATACATATAATATAAATAGCTTCAAACCCTCATCTCTGAAAGTATTAGTTTCTGCAGAAAACGGTTATAATTTTCGGATTCTATGGACTACAACAAAATCAAATATGGTGGTAGTCGGCAACTGGAAAAGATTCTTATTGGGTGGGAATGTTTGATTTTTAACCTTTAACGAACGGAGAAAGTTACGGTGAAAATTCTATTATCAGATGCAAATTAAATGCAGTATGAACATTTCAATAGGTAGCTAATGATTTGAAATCGCTTCAAAATGTATTTATTGTGGAGAGAACAATTTTTTCTCCAAAATAAACTGGAGGAAGACACTTCATCTATCGTATAAAACCTATGGCAATCGAAAGAGAAGGCAGAGAAGACCACAGAGCTATTAGATGCGCATGAGTCTAGTAGCATTCTAGACAGTATATCTCTGGCTAGCTCCATCTTTTCTCTGCCTTGCCCAACTTTCTCTCTCGGCCTCAAAAATCATCCTGGGGAAAAAGACTTGTGTGTAATAATTTAGTACCTAAAGCCTACTTACCCATTTTCAGGTCAAACAACTCTTGGTCTGGATGGCTTCATTCTCGTCAACTCACAGCTGCGCAAACTAACAGAGGTGTTCAGACAGAAGGACACACAGATGCAAGGGAGGGTCACACTCAGCTACGAGGAGTTTGTGGGAATGGCCATGAGTGCAACTGTTTGATAAAACTCTTGGGAAGCTTCACCTGCGGAGATTGATGTTTTTGTTGAATATCATAAAAAAATTTATATAAGAGATAATTATGGATGTTGTATTAAAATTTTCTATGTAAGGTGATCAGTTTTATGAATAAAATTCTATTTGTAGATAAACATTGTAGCTAACTGATAAACGACGATTTTTCTGTTCGTTTATTGATGAATTTTGTGTACTTAATAGTTAGATCTATGAGGGCATTTTATACATTAATTATACTGTTATAATAATCCAAAAGTTTTCCACAGTATTAGTGTTAATATACAGTTTATCATTAATATTGAGTTTTATTAATATTTTAAAACCCGGACATATTTAGGAACTAACTTTATATCATACGAATTGATATCAATCATACCATATGATGAAAACACGATTGAATTGAGATAAGCTTATAACTAGGGTTGTGACAATATTCTTTTGGCTTAAAGAATTATTCTTTATGCTTTTTAGCAATAAAGCATATTTTTTGAAATAAAGAATATTCTCAAAATATGCTTTTAGTTAATCAAATAGTCCAAGTGACTGCAAATGAAACACAAACTAATTTTTATTGTTTGAATGAATGATTCAAGAATTTATAAGTTTAAAAGACTAGGTGAGGAAATTACCTTACTGAATCATTGGAACCTAAGGCAATAATTAATAGTAATAATTGAATAAGGAGTACACGATAGGAGCTGCCATTTAATGTTACGCTCTACCTATTGTAAACTGTTACTATTCATTGGTGCGACCCTCCATTAGTCCTACACTTTTGCGGTTTATTTCTGATTGAATTTCAAAATATATGTATATCGGGGGAAGGGATGTGTCATGTGCTACCCCTCTGATCCCCCCGTCAGGTCATTTAAAAATCATGAAGTGTGCAGTACAACAAACTAGCGAATACAACAAACTCCATTAAATCGAATGAGGAAATGCATCATACAAATTAGCTAATATTTGAAATAAAGTAAAATATATACCAAAATAAAAAAAATAAAGGTAAATATTGTATTATTTAAATTTCTATAGGTATCTATAATGTATATTTATGTAATATTTCTTATTTTAATCAAAAAATATAACTAGAAATAACACAGAAAGATGTAACTGTCGGACTAATGACACGTCCCCATTGTAAACGGAGCTAGGACGTTTCGGTACCAGATTTTTTATTTCCAGACGAACCTTATTTTTTAAACTCGAAATGAGTTAAGACTACAAATTATAGCAGATAACAGACGTAGAATTATTTTCGAGAATTTAAAAACAGCTATGATCATCAAATGTAATAAATGCTTTCTTTATTGTACAAGTTATTGTCTAAAACTCTCTCAATTTGACATTGTTTCCTACCCTGCCTTCTATATAAATATACCATCGATGAAAACTCTCAATTACAATTAGCCTTATTGCAAAGAAATTAGAACATATAAAGCTAACCTGAACGCATATCATTGAGCATATAAAGCTAACCTGAACGCATAAAAAGCATATTTTGAGCATAAAATGTATATTTTAAGGCATAAAAAGCATATATAAAAAGCATAAAAGCATATTTAACAAGCTTAAAGCATAAAGCATATTTCAAAAAGAATATTGTCACAACCCTACTTATAACATCTGAAAATAAATGGAGTATTTACTAAAGAGAATTATGTATTAATAATTGTTATTCTTTATTCAGACAGTATTTACAAATATATAGGATCAGAACATGTAAAATCTTCGCAAACAACAATAGGTGAGGTAACGTCAACTGGGTTATATGTCCTTAAATATATTTTTCGACATTCAAAGAGAATCCTAAAGCACCAATAATTATTATTTGTTGATTTGAACTATCATACTTCAAAGAATCGAATACCTAGAATTTTTCTTCGGTGCAGTAATGCTTTAAAAATAATTTTCTGTAGTGCACAAATATTGGCCCAGCCATGCAAAATATGGTGAGGTGAATGGTTAGTTGCGTATGGAAACGTTCTGCTAAAAAAAATAGGAGCTCTAAAGTTGTATCTAACGGATACAACTATAGCAAAGATATTATACTACAATAAGATACACTACTCTCGCCAATTTCTATTTTAAAGGTGCGATGTGGCGCCATCTGGTTTCAAAAGTGGGAAATAGAATTGTAAAGACAATCGAGGTATGTTTTGTGCGTGACGTCATGACAGCAACACTTAAAATCATATTTAAAAAAATTGAAGAACTTATATTTGTGAAAAGCTATTCATTAATAGGTATGATTTAATAAATTATTTAACCTGTTGTGCAACTTTCTCTGGATTGTGAGCAACTTTCTCTGGATTGGGTGCAACTTTCTCTGGATTGGGTGCGACTTTCTCTGGATTGGGTGCGACTTTCTCTGGATTGGGTGCGACTTTCTCTGGATTGGGTGCGACTTTCTCTGGATTGGGTGCGACTTTCTCTGGATTGGGTGCAACTTTCTCTGGATTGGGTGCAACTTTCTCTGGATTGGGTGCAACTTTCTCTGGATTGGGTGCAACTTTCTCTGGATTGGGTGCAACTTTCTCTGGATTGGGTGCAACTTTCTCTGGATTGGGTGCAACTTTCACTGGATTGGGTGCAACTTTCTCTGGTTTGGGTGCAACTTTCTCATGATTGGGTGCAACTTTCTCATGATTGGGTGCAACTTTCTCTGGATTGGGTGCAACTTTCTCTGGATTGGGTGCTGTTCTCCGGATTGAATGCTGTTCTCCGAATTGGGTGTTGTTCTCCGGATTGGGTGTTGTTCTCAGGATGGGTGCAAGAGTGTTATTATAGCTCGGATTTGATAATTTACTATTGTAAGTTTGCTGCCAAACCTGAGTTGCCAAATATTCGATTGTTTGTATTATTTTTTGAAGACATGTAAATGAATTACCATATTGGAGCATTAATATTCGGTGTAAATGGATGTTATTTATTGCTGCAACCCGCTAGGAGCGCAGCCTAAAAACACCCCCTGATTGTTGTTGTTGGGGGATTTTGGGAAAATCGTTACTACTCTTTCAATATTGAACAAATTTCATTGAAACAAACTGTACCTAAGTGGTAGTAGCTATGGCTTATTCGCTACTTTTTCTGTGAAATGAAATTTACAAAAATAAATTTTAAATAAAAAAATTTGATAAGATAAATTTACACATAGATTTATAATTTCATTCGATACTGACACTAAAGTTATTTCTTCTCTTTCTATAAATCTATTTGTTCGAAAATAGCTTTAATAGGTAACCCGGTGCATTCACTAATATTTTTAGCAAACAGAATTTTGCTAGTATAATCTTCATATAATAGTCAATAATTAAAATTCTGTGTGTAATTGTTTTTCACTTGCTGGCACATATTGAAGTTAGTTCTTCATCTTCTATAATGAACTGATTAGATTGAAACAAACTTCTAATGGTAGCTTTACTAGCTTTATATGATCACTTCAGAGGGTAGGAAAGTGAATTACAAAATTTTCATTGACTGCGTCATCTTTCTGTGCCCCTGACAAATTGCCATAGTCGCAGCTCTGCACGGGGAGTATCACACTTGGTGTTATGTCTTGTTTTATCTATAGCAAGGTGGATAAATGAATTTTCGACGTGGTACTTTTCATAATTATGGTAACAGATTGTTTTTTATATTAGAGAGAATGCCTCTATTATTTTTTTTATTTTATACAGTGTTACTAGGTACATAGCTACTTGAGGCAAGTTTCATAGACTATAACAGGTTATACGAATAGAAAAAGTACGAAATGTTACCAAGAGCTGCGTCTACAAATTCTTTAGATGAAAACCTATTCTTTAGATTAAAACATAGGAAACCTATGTTACAAATAATTGACATTTTACATTGTTTATTTCTTATTTTATTATTGCAATATTTTATTTGTTCTTATATTAGCTACAGTAATTAAAGCGGATGAAAATGTTAACTAGTGCCCCTAATCAACGGACAACGGAGTGAATAGTAGTTAGTTTTTGTTCCTTTTGCAGCGGAAAAACCATTTTGTAATGTATGTAAACTTTTGAATAGTGCAGAACAACTATCTGCTACAAAAAACACTTCATTAGGAAGAACTCAATGTAACAACCTTCTCTAATGATAGCTGCTTACAGACTGACTGTGACGCACTTTATTATAGCAACCAACCATAGGAAATATAAGTATACATATACAAGTAATACAAGCATCTTACATAACACATTTCATTTAAATATTTTTATACCATTCGATATATAATTAAATTTTGAACAATTCTAGGTTGACTCACGCACGAGTTTAATCTACCGTTTATGAGATATTCAAGAAGAAAGAAAGAAATTGTTATTTTCTCAATGGCAATTTTTTTCCCATTCGTTTAACCTGTTATAGTCTATGAACCTTGACTTGAGGCTCTATAACGCTATTATTGTTATTCGTTAGTATGCGGGCCGTCTGACCCTATTTGTAAACTTCATTTCGATATTTGGTCACTCTATTCATTCTATTTCGATACCATTCCCTATATTCTGTTCATTAATTAATTAAAATCTTATCGAAGTAGAAAAGCTACTTCGTACCATCCATAGTAAAAGAGACTATAGAGAAGAAGATAGAAAGGAAAAATAACTTCATGATGAAAAAGTTACCTTCCAAATGGTGACAAGAACATGGATGCAGAAAAGCTACTTTGTGAATGGAGTCACTTACCAATGACTGTGACGAGAAGGGACACAAGAAGCAATGACTTATTCTTGGATTGAAGAGGAAAATGAAGAGGTGATTTCTGGATAGAGAACAGTGAGGCTCCAGTTCCTATGAGAGAAATATGAGAATTATTGTTAACATAAATTGATGTTTTTTAGGGTTTTATTTTTATTAAATACGATTAATAACATTCAAAAACAAATTATAGGGTAATGATACCATTACACAACTTTGATTTGTTGTTGAAATATTTTCTTAAATTATAATCTTTAATGAATAAGAATTATTTAAATAAAAATGTACTTTAATAAATACTATGATAATTAGAAAAGAGTGTGATGAAGAGGAAGATTTTGTAGTCAGTATACAAATATCGAGAACAAGTTTTAAAGATCGAGAACAAGTTTTAAAGATTGAGAACAAGTTTTAAAGATCGAAAACAAGTTTTAAAGATCGAGAACAAGTTTTAAAGATCGAGAACAAATCTTAAAGATCGAGAACAAGTTTTAAAGATCGAGAACAAGTTTTAAAGATCGAGAACAAATTTTAAAGATCGAGAACAAATTTTAAAGATCGAGAACAAATTTTAAAGATCGAGAACAAGTTTTAAAGATCGAGAACAAGTTTTAAAGATCGAGAACAAGTTTTAAAGATCGAGAACAAGTTTTAAAGATCGAGAACAAGTTTTAAAGATCGAGAACAAGTTTTTAAAGATCGAGAACAAGTTTTAAAGATCGAGAACAAGTTTTAAAGATCGAGAACAAGTTTTACAGATCGAGAACAAGTTTTAAAGATCGAGAACAAGTTTTACAGATCGAGAACAAGTTTTACAGATCGAGAACAAGTTTTAAAGATCGAGAACAAGTTTTAAAGATCGAGAACCAGTTTTAAAGATCGAGAACAAGTTTTAAAGATCGAGAACAAGTTTTAAAGATCGAGAACAAGTTTTAAAGAATAAGGTATTTTGAAGCAATTTGTTTATTGGACGCAGAATTTTTATTGTTTATCAAGGTCGGCAATATGGAATGAAAATTTCACTAAAACTAACGTTCAAAAACCCTTGTCAACAAAGCAACAATGTGGATAAATAGTTAGAAATATGGTTAAACCTTTCATTAGTTAACAACTTGACATTGTATAGAAGAAAAAAAAAACTAGTGAATACCTTTAAAATATTCTAATAATAACGAACTCTATTAAAAATAGTTACTCAATAGATTAGATTATGGGATAACAATTGGATATTACGATCACTACCTCAGATGCAAAATTCCATTTGATTTCTATTAGAATTAACTGATCAATATGAATATAAATAAATTATTCTATATGTGAGTCGGATCGAAAGGATTAAAGTATTGAATTGTAAGCAATGGAATATCACAAGAAATTCACAACCATATACCTTACGTTGGACGAAACTAGATTCACAGAGTAGCTTTTGTGCATCCATGAGCATTGTGTGAAATTTATTTATTGTGTAGAGCTTATAAAACAAATGCTAACAAATCATAACTCTATATCATAGTGGTTAATGTATGATACCTACATTACATAGATACAAATAGAGTGAAAGTTTCACATCATATGTACTATAATAGTTAGTTTAGTAGGGGTTTAACGTCTGCTTCGGAACCAAGGGCCATGTCGCTGACGTCAAAATGAAATTAAATACAAGGGACTATGAGAAGCAGTCAGAAAGGAAAGTGGCTCCATGGACAAAGTCACTTACCACCGTCGGTGACAAAGCTCATGGATGCAGAAAAGCTACTCCGTGAATGCAGTCACTTATCAAGGAATGTGACGAAATGGGACACAAGCACCGGTGGCTGCACTCACGGATGGAAGAGGAAAATGAAGAGGTGATAGTAAATGAAGCCAACGAGCCTACGTACGTAACACAAAAATCTAAGACCTCGTAGTTGAAGAGCATAACCCTAGCGCTATCCTCTAAAACTGTAAGTAGCGTTAAAAAAATTATAAACATGGTAGAAATGAAAAAAGACAATCCATAATTCAAATTACAACAGTTTGACGCCCATAGGGACGCCACCCCCCTTCTCTTCCAATCACCACAGACATCTTCAGGATAGAGCCCCTGGGGCTATGTACTATAATAGTGTGTTTTTTTATGAACAAATAATGCACTACTTTCCTACTGATTTCTCTACATAATAATAAAACAAAACTTTAAATATATAAATCCATACAAAGTTTATTAGTAACAAATATCAGCTTAAAATATTCAATTTGCAATATAAAATGCAAACAAAATACACATTAATACAACACTGAATAACTAATTGATTCAATGTTTTTCACCTGAGAATTTTTCGATACAATATAAAATACTCACAGATACAATCAAGTGTTCCACATTTGCAATATAAGCATCTTACGTATCTACGAACTGTTTCTAGCGTCCACTCACTAGAAGTGGGCGGGACCTTATTACGAGAATATAAAAAGGACTGGTTTAAGGTATAGTAGGCGTGGCCTTATGATATTCA
This sequence comes from Caprella mutica, assembly GCA_947561585.1. Lineage (NCBI taxonomy): Eukaryota > Metazoa > Arthropoda > Malacostraca > Amphipoda > Caprellidae > Caprella > Caprella mutica. Next base: position 39,989 of record CANNZV010003265.1, read on the forward strand.
CAACAAATCACAGAAAAGTTTTCCAAGTAATGGGGCGGAGATATGGGATGTTAGAGTTCCTATGTTACATTGAGGCACTTAGAAATGTAAACATTGTTAGCAAAAGCGCCATCTGTTATTCAAAATACCAACGAAGAACAATCTTAAATCTTAAAATGGATGAAAGTCATAATGATTTAACATATAAACATTACTGAATTAGTATTAATAACATAAAAATCAGTATAATTATTAACAGTATCAGATATTTTAAAGCTGGTATTTAGTATATTTCAAAAGTATTCCGAGTTTCCAGTTCGTTGACAGAGGGCTCCAGTATCAATTCCAGACAGGCTACAGTAGCAAAAGTGCCGTCGTGGTGAGAGGAGGTGAGTATGTCGTCGCTGTGATTTCTCTAAGCACGTGTGACGGTGACTGAAAACACTCCCCGTGAAAATAAGTAAGCATCAATGGTTATGCAGAGTGTCCCAGAAGTAGCAGACACTTTTTCTGTTTAATTCAATTAGTATTTGTTTTATTGGGAAAAGAATAGTTACTTTGGGGACACCCTGTACTATAGTTAATATGTTGTTGATTATAATTTTCTATTTTTCGGAAACGAATTTTTTCTTTTGGAAGGAAAATACTATAAACATTGTATTTGTAAAATTAATTTATTATAGTTTAAGTTAATTTTGAATGAAATACATTCATTGTACATGGAATAACACACTTGATACATTATTATTAAATATTTACTTATAAGTATCAGTTCGTTATTCCTTCAAATAACTGAAATTCAATTAGAATTGATTAGATTCAAATATGAAGCATACATTAATTTACTAATACTTAAGGTCTAATAACGCAATAAATAATTGGTCTTGAAATTAAATATTGAAAAAATTAAATAGGTTAAAAAATCGTAACAAAATACCCTAACTTGAAATCAAACTTGTTAAACTAACGTCTTGTCCAATTTAAGTATTTACATTATTTAAATAAAATATAAAATGCAAGATGACATAATCAATAAAAAAATTAATAACAGAATATGAACCAAGGCGCTTAAATTTTTTTAAAATTTTCAATAATATTATTTTCCTAATATGATCGAAAATATGGAACTGTCCGATAACTCAGTATATTAATTTATTGCAATTTAAATTTTGTTTATCATATATAATATGGAAGTATATCAGCACAAGTAATAAAAATTGGATGGAAATTGAATACAATTATTCAAATTTTAGAAATTAATTACGATTATTTTTTTTATGAATCCCCAAGTGAAATATTCGAGAATTTCAAATAGACCAGGTAAAATCCATAAGAAATTCTACGTTTATATACACATATTTATGACACATAATTAATTCCCTTGTTTCTATTAAACTCATCTAACTTAAAAAATAATTAAACTAAATCTGAGAAGAATTATAATTATAACTTTTATATCAAAAAGAATAATGATATTTTGAGTAACTTTTAAATTAAATTAAATCTACGGAGAATAGAAATAATATTTAGGTTACTTTTAAATTAAATTAAATCTACGGAGAATAAAAATAATATTTAAGTAACTTTAAATTAAATTAAATCTACGGAGAATAGAAATAACATTTAAGTAACTTTTAGTATTTTTCAATATTAAATTTAACCTTCGTGCTGTACAAAGAATAATTGATAAATTTTCAAAATTTCTCTGATTTAAAATCAAGAAATATTACTAACAATATTTGACTAAATTGAAAAAAATAGTGAATTGTATTAGAAAAGTTTGAAATTATTGAATGAAACCTTAATTTTCAAATTATCTATCGATTAAAATACCATTCTTACTTCCTTAGTTTATAAAAATATGACCATTTTCATTTGCTAATAACTTGAAAATATTAAACTTGCGAGTTTTGAAACAGGTTCTATAAGAAAGAATACATCTTGGAGATTTGCTAACATTAGGTTTTAAAAATTATATTCTTTAAATGATAAGCACATTTTTTCGATACAGATATGTTCATTTCACGGTTTGGATTACGCAGAGGCCTTTCTCAGCCTTGAGAGAAAATAAAATTTTCAGAACGATTTTTTTTTTCAGATGAAGCACATTTTCAATTAAGAGAAAATGTTAATAGACAGCATTTTAGGATTTTGAGTACCAAAAACACCAGGATTACTGAAGTGAAAAATATCTGCATTTACTATTTTACGAATTAGCTCAACTTTTGCCTGAAATCCTCACGTAGGTTTGAAACCGTGAAAAGAACACTATTTACCGAGAAAAATGCAGCTATCATTTAAAGGATATAATTTCTATAACCTAATGTAAAAAAATCTCCAAGATGTATTCGTTAAAATAAAACTGGTTTCAATACTCTTAGGTTTTTTATTTTTCATTTTATTAACAAATAAAAAGGGTCAGATGTTCATGTAAACCCACAAACAAGTGTTCTCATTTTTAAATTCGTATATTTCAACAACTATTGAAGGTTCAGTTTTCTTTCAGGTATCATTCTGTTTGTTGAACCCTTCTCCATCCACAAGTAAATTTTTATTCATCGATCTTTGTGAGTATGACAATGACTTAATTGATGGGTGGTGCAAATGGTCAGAAAACGGACAATGTAGTAAATTAAAACATTAAAAACATCTCCATTAGATGAAATCCCCATTAATATAAACAGATTTCTTTCAAGGTATTAAGAATATTTATATAACTATTCCTTTTATAAAATATTGACAATCTAGAGAAAAGTGTTTTTATTAATGGATATTTTGTCTAATGAAGATATTTTTAATGTTTTAACTTACTTCATTGACCGTTTTCTTACCATTTGCACCACCCATCAATTAAGTCGTTAATTGTTATATTCACAAAAATGAATTGAAATTTAAGGAAATTTAACTGTAGATGGAGAAGGGTTCAACAGAGTGATACTTGAAAGAAAACTGAACCTTCAATAGTTGTTCAGATAAACGAATTTAAATTTGGGTACACCTTTTGATGGGTCACCCTGTATAATAATCCTTCATAAATAATTACCCTATCTTTATCCGTCTGTCTGTCAGTCATGGCTTAGGTAATATTCAGAAATTAGGCTAAATAAATACGTTACCAGGTGGTACGAGTTCACTAAAAGATAGCATTAACTAAAGCATTGTATTAAACTAGTACAGTACCTGTTATTGAATCTATATTATATTCGAATGCAAGTGTGTATTATGGATACACATATTCTGATTAAATAAAACAAACCAAAAAAATATCTCAAAAGTCAAAATATAATTTCAATATTATAAATTATTGATGTCTATATTATTGTAGCCCGTAGTCATGATACTGCCACAAATGATTTGTTTTTCCTTTTAATGTGTATTAATTTAAAAAAGTGTGACACACAGACAAACGGACACGGCTCTTATTATAGTACTAGTGTACTTTCTCGTTAAAAATAACGAGTCATCTTCAAAACCAATATATTACCCGTTATTGGGTTACTTATAATGAATTCAATTAAAATTAAATTTTCTGCGTAGTCTAATTTATTTTATAGATAAAATACATTTAAGCAATTGAATAAAAACAAAAGAATTTAAATATAAAGTCAATATATTCCCGTGCGTATCATAGTCACATTCTTCATGTTTAATACCCATAGTGTAGAAGCGGACACCAAATAAATAAATAAATAAACGAGGGAAATTATTAGTATAGATAAATTTTAGTGTTATGAACTCATTACAACCTGTCATTAAATTCATTTGCACTATTCATATGCTCTATGGCTATGCTATAATATTATTGTCATTGTTCAATTAATAACTTTATCTGAATCTGAGAGACCAGAACTATTGATAGTTGAATACACAAATATTGATACTAATGGGAACACGTTATTCTTAACGGGAAAGTACACTAGTATATGACAAAATCGTAGCTCAACGATTCAAAAAACAGAAAATGGTAAAATCTAACGATCTCATTGACGAGAGACTACAGCATTTAATTACACATAAAGAAGATGGTAGTACTAATTAAAGAGATTATATAACGGTGATTATTTAGTAAATTGCGGTGATGATTGACAGTAAATGACTTATAAATAACACAAAATAAAAGAAAGCCTAATTAATTTAAAAACTAAAATATCTATTTTTTAAGGCCGGAATTAATTTTTAAAAAGTTTAAAAAATTATAAAATACTTCTAATGAATCTGGTTACTGATAACTAGTTAATGTATGTACTAATTTTAATTAACTTTCAAATTTCATGACTATTTTTTTTAACATAGGACACAATAGTCACGTTCGTCACTAGGCTCCACACATTTAATTTATCACAGAATTGTCTTTGATTTTTTATGTGACTACTTCGTCACAGGTGGTCATTATAACCCTCCACTGGTAATAAAACTGCAAACCATTTCAAATATGGTTCTATATTTTCATTATAATATGTAATTAAAATTGTTAGGATGAGTTCTGCACCACCCTCCTACTTACTAAGCAAAGAAAAGACTGAGATAATTCAAAACCATGACAGAGCTGATAAACATATTATGAATGGCTATTTGTAGCGTTCTCTAAATACCATTACCATAAAAAAGTATCAGGTACCTAAATGTGTACCTCAACACCTAATTACCAATAAATTTACGATAATACCCAATCTACTTGTACTTCTATTTAATCTATTAGAAAGTCGGGACAGTGAAGGTCAGTGTGAATATTTCTTATATAATTAATTACCAAGCGAATACTTGACCAATTTCTTTAAATTATTTCTTTAATATAACCTTAGCTCTAAGATTTTAAACGTTTCTAGAATTTTTTTTAATTTATAATGAAGTAGATCTCTAAGATATAATTTAAATTATTCGGAAAATATTAATCTATGTTTTTAATGTACTAATTACAGCACATTAATATTTAAAGTAAATATTGAAATAATTGTTTTAATGAATTGATTTTTGTAAATAATTGTTTTAATGAATTAATTGTCATAAATAATTGTTTTAACGAATTAATTTTCGCAAAATAATTGGTTTAATGAATTAATTTGCGTAAATAATTATTCAGTGTATTAATCATAGTGAACAATTGCCCAATGAATTAAATATTGTGAATTATTTTTAATGTTAACTGGATATTTACAGATTGTAAATTTAATTTTAGAAACAAAACTTAAATGTCAATCTACCAATCAACTTCTTCAGTCAATATTTTTTCCTATTACCAAGTCATTAATAGGTCTAAAAGACAAGACCTGATCAAAATTATTCACTGTTGTAGATTATTATCAGCAAAATATTTAATTAAATTGTATAAAAATTAAAATCTAAGAATCTATGTAAAATAAAGTCCTCTAAGAGGGTAAGTTTCGAGTTATCGGAAAGTTCCACATTTTCTATTGTGTGAAGAAAAAAATGTAATTTAACATTCAAACTCTTTATTTTAGTTGGTATCCATGATACCTGTGAGAATCATGGATACCAACTAAAATAAAGAGTTAGAAGGTTAAAATATAAGATTTTTTTCTTACATGATCGAAAATGTGGAACCGTCCGATAATTTGGAACTTACCGTAAGTAGTGTAATGATCTACACCTTTTTAACTGTAATTTAAAACAATTCAAGTCATATTTAGAATAAGTCAAGTTAAATTTAAAATAAATCGAATTATACCTAAAGTAGTTCAACTTTAATTAAAAATCATGTATTTGATTCCTTTTTAGAATTAACTGGAATTAACTGGAGTCAATTTATTCGATAGATCACTAGAGAAAAATTTAATCATGCATAAAAGTTAAGCAATCAAATATTATAAACAATCATATGAAAGTAGAATAGAGTGATAACCATTGCAGATTTCAATGAAAATAATCATCATCTTTTTTTAAGTGTGTTATACGCAGGTTAATTTGGTGATGGGGAATAATACACTAAAATGATGCACACAGCTTACAATAGAGACAATATAACATTCAGGCACTCATACTTCAAGTTTTTTCTTATTTTCGTCATGAATGAAAATAATCTGTTAAAAATCGAACAAATATTCTCAATTATATAGTGAAAGTAATTGCCGATTATTAATCATTTATTGATCGGTTCGTTGTTCATACACGAGCTTTAAGATCGTGTATGATCATCAGTACGAGCAGCTTCAAGCTATCGGTTGCTGCTCGTACACGATCTTCAAGCTATCGGCTGATGATCATACACGATCTTAAAGCTATCGGTTGCTGTTCGTACACGATTTTCAAGTTATCGGTTGCTGCTCGTATACGAGCTTCAAGCTATCGGTTGCTGCTCGTGCACGATCTTAAAGCTATCGGCTGATAATCATACACGATCTTAAAGCTATCGGCTGATAATCATACACGATCTTAAAGCTATCGGCTGATAATCATACACGATCTTAAAGCTATCGGTTGCTGCTCGTACTCGAGCTTCAAGCTATCGGTTGTTGCTCGTACTCGAGCTTCAAGCTATCGGTTGCTGCTCGTACTCGAGCTTCAAGCTATCGGTTGCTGCTCGTACTCGAGCTTCAAGCTATCGGTTCGTTGCTCATACACGAACTTCAAGCTATCGGTTCGTTGCTCATACACGAGCTTCAAGCTATCGTTTTATGCTCATACAAGAGCTTCAAGCTATCGTTTTATGCTCGTACACGAACCTCAAGCTATCGGCTGCTGCTCACACACGATCTTCAAGGCATCAAATCGTCTTCCAATCAGTCACTCCCAAACAAGTCGCAGGAAGTGCCTGAAGTTCTGAAGAAATTTACCGGGATAGAAGTGATATAAATCGGTCGATTTGTGAGAGTTACAAAGTTTCAATATTTTACAGGCGCGACATGGAAGTCAAATTAACTTCTCGTTTGTTTATTCAAATGAATGTTTGTACAGTAGAAATTAAACCTGATTTGGAGAAACGACTCTATGGGTGCAATGAATAATTGCCCATCACTTGGATATTACACTCAATTAAGACAAGAATATATTAAATACAGAAAGCCATTTTAAAAAGTGAAGTGCATAAAAATTACCGTTGAAAAAAAAAAGCAAAATTGTTTCCGTATACAATATATAAAAGAAAAAAAAGCAGATGATTGCTAAGACGAATGGCTTGATGTGAATCCCTTACTCTTTATTTCTTTGGACTCTCCAAAAGTTAGACTCGGTAATGCCAGCCTATAAACGCAGATAAATAAAGGGAGGGAATGGCATGCAGCAACCTCTCACCTGGTTAATCTGCATACGCAATGAGATACAATTTGTTCTTGGGGGATACCTAGCGAGGTGAGGGGAGGAAGAGGGAACATAGAGGGAAGGTGAGAAGAAAAGAAAGACTGAGGGAAGGTGAGAAGAAAAGGAAGACTGAGAGAAGGTTAGAAGAAATGGAAGACTGAGAGAAGGTTAGAAGAAATGGAAGACTGAGGGAAGGTGAGAAGAAATGGAAGACTGAGGGAAGGTGAGAAGAAATGGAAGACTGAGAGAAGGTTAGAAGAAATGGAAGACTGAGAGAAGGTGAGAAGAAATGGAAGACTGAGAGAATGTTAGAAGAAATGGAAGACTGAGAGAATGTTAGAAGAAATGGAAGACTGAGAGAATGTTAGAAGAAATGGAAGACTGAGGGAAGGTGAGAAGAAATGGAAGACTGAGAGAAGGTGAGAAGAAATGGAAGACTGAGAGAAGGTGCGAAGAAATGGAAGACTGAGGGAATGTGAGAAGAAAAGAAAGATTGAGGGAAGGCGAGAAGAAAAGGAAGACTGAGGGAAGGTGAGAAGAAATGGAAGACTGAGGGAAGGTGAGAAGAAATGGAAGACTGAGAGAATGTTAGAAGAAATGGAAGACCGAGAGAATGTTAGAAGAAATGGAAGACTGAGAGAATGTTAGAAGAAATGGAAGACTGAGGGAAGATGAGAAGAAATGGAAGACTGAGAGAAAGTTAGAAGAAATGGAAGACTGAGAGAAGGTTAGAAGAAATGGAAGACTGAGAGAATGTTAGAAGAAATGGAAGACTGAGAGAAAGTTAGAAGAAATGGAAGACTGAGAGAAGGTTAGAAGAAATGGAAGACTGAGAGAAGGTTAGAAGAAATGGAAGACTGAGGGAAGGTTAGAAGAAATGGAAAACCGAGAGAATGTTAGAAGAAATGGAAGACTGAGAGAAAGTTAGAAGAAATGGAAGACTGAGAGAATGTTAGAAGAAATGGAAGACTGAGAGAATGTTAGAAGAAATGGAAGACTGAGAGAATGTTAGAAGAAATGGAAGACTGAGAGAAAGTTAGAAGAAATGGAAGACTGAGAGAATGTTAGAAGAAATGGAAGACTGAGAGAAAGTTTGAAGAAATGGAAGACTGAGAAAAGGTTAGAAGAAATGGAAAACCGAGAGAAAGTTAGAAGAAATGGAAGACTGAGAGAAGGTTAGAAGAAATGGAAGACTGAGAGAAAGTTAGAAGAAATGGAAGACTGAGAGAAGGTTAGAAGAAATGGAAGATTGAGGGAAGGTTAGAAAAAATGGAAGAAGACTGAGGGAAGGTGAGAAGAAATGGAAGACTGAGGGAAGGTTAGAAGAAATGGAAGAAGACTGAGGGAAGGTGAGAAGAAATGGAAGACTGAGAGAAAGTTAGAAGAAATGGAAGACTGAGAGAATGTTAGAAGAAATGGAAGACTGAGAGAATGTTAGAAGAAATGGAAGACTGAGAGAAAGTTAGAAGAAATGGAAGACTGAGAGAAGGTTAGAAGAAATGGAAAACCGAGAGAAAGTTAGAAGAAATGAAAGACTGAGAGAAGGTTAGAAGAAATGGAAGACTGAGAGAAGGTTAGAAGAAATGGAAGACTGAGAGAATGTTAGAAGAAATGGAAGACTGAGAGAAAGTTAGAAGAAATGGAAGACTGAGAGAAAGTTAGAAGAAATGGAAGACTGAGAGAAAGTTAGAAGAAATGGAAGACTGAGAGAAGGTTAGAAGAAATGGAAGACTGAGGGAAGGTTAGAAGAAATGGAAGACTGAGAGAAGGTTAGAAGAAATGGAAGACTGAGGGAAGGTTAGAAGAAATGGAAGACTGAGAGAGAGAACATTAAGGGAAGGTTAGAAGTTAATATTGAGGGAGAGTGCGCAAACTTGACTATTTTGTTAATGTATTGGTAGATTCGTGTTATATGGAAAGAATATTGATCAAATGAAATTTTGAAAATTATTGAAGACTGATCAAATAACTTGAAGAGTGTGATGAAGGAAGAGTATATATGTATGAGGGTTCTAGCAATTTTGCCCGGCGAATTTTGCCCGGCGGAATTTTGCCAGTGTGGAATTTTGCCCGTGGATTATAAATTTCTAGGTTTAAATTGGTAAATTGTAAGTTAAAAGTTTAAAATGTGAGATCCAATTTACATAAATATAAATCGTTTAAATTTAAGTTTATCATATTGTACGATATGGGCTTTGGTTCCGAAGCAGACGTTAAACCCCCTAATAAATTAAATTATCATATTGTACTATGACATGTTTTATTTGACTAATATTAAATAGCCACGGAAATTTAAATAAAATGAATTTTGAATTTACTTAAGATAATTACTGAACATCATACATATACATGTATTCTAACATTCTTTTAGAATTCACTTATCACAATAATTGAAAAAAGTAAGGTTAACCTAACTAACAATAATTCAACATTTTCAATAATTTAAGAAGCAAACTATATAATCGTTACAATTTAACTGTTATTATGAATGGTATTTAACGACTTGAAAAAGTAAGATGAAGATTCATTCATTGTAATCAGTTGGTTCCTGAAGTTTGCTCTATTACAGCTATTGTCTTATCCCTTTCACAATGGCGTGGATAATATTAATTTAACGTGGTAAAGATATCATTTATAATAAAATCCTATTAATACTTAATGTAAGATTGAAAACTATGAAATCGTTAATGAAATCATTGAACATATCAATGAACATATAGTCATATCTCGTCACGAAGTACTGTACAGGTGAAAAAAGTCGTAAGTGAATTACAAACACACGTTAAGAATACTAAATTACAGTATTTCAAATAAAGCAAACCATATAGTAATATTTTAAACTAAACTACTGTCGAAATATATAACAGTCCAATTTATAAGATATTCTATAATTATTCTAAGTAAAATCAGATTCATTTATTTTCAATTTCGTGGCTATTTTAAATTGGTTAAATAAATCTTGTTATACTACAATATGTTAAAATTACATTAAAACGTTTTATATTTATGTAAGTTGAATCTCGCATTTTAAACCTTCAATTTACAATCTACCAATTTAAAGCTATAAATATATAATATACGGGGATAATTTCCCCGGGCAAAAATCCGCCTGGCAAAATTCCACACTGGCAAAATTCCAGTCACCAAAGATGAGACCAAGTCGGGAGTTAAAGTGAAGCTAAGGAGAAACAGACCTCATTCTTTGGTGACATCACTATAACTTTTGGGAGGTTAAATGAATTATGAAGCAAATACAATTTACATTGAATTCATATATATAAGACTAATAATTAATTAATTCAGTAGGGATGTAACGTCTGCTTCGGAGCCAAGGGCCATATCGCTCACATCAAAAGGAAATTAAAAGCAAGGAACTGGAAGAAGCAGTCAGAAAGGAAAGTGGCTCCATGAACAAAGTCACCTACCACCGTTGGTGAAAATGCTCTAGGATGCTGAAAAGCTACTCCGTGAATACAGTCCGTGGACCGACAATTACGCCCGCCGACAATTGGACCCAGGACAATTATGCAACACGACAAACATTTATGTTCTTTTCAATTTTTTTCAGAGGTTACTGTATTAACTGAATTAAAGATTCTTGCTACTGTAATAACTAGGTTTGTGACAATATGCGTTTTGTATGAAAATATAGTCTTGAGCATATTTATAATAAAGAATATTCCTTACATGAAAAGAATATTCTCGTTATGAAAAATAAATATTTTTTAATGGAACATATTCTTTTCATGAATAAATACCATTATTCTCTTAAACTACAATAAATTTCTGTTCCGAGATAGGTCATGTAAGCAACAAATTTCCTAGTTACAGTACCTCTATATAGTGAACACCTGTGAAGTAAATGAGTTAGGATGTAGCCAATAGAAAATAAGGATGTAGGTATTGGAACATACAAATTGAATTAAAGTTAACGTGAATTATTTGAATGATGTTCAGTGTTCAATATCTCATTTTATCCAAACAACTGTTCAATGTAACGTTTAACTTTTAAAATTTACCCATTTTTTCTAAATATTTGTCTTTGTAATATAAACATATTTTTAGGGAATATAAAGCATATTTCAAAGATAATATTGTCACTACCCTAGTAAAAATAAGGTAACATTTCTTTATTGTGTCTTCTGCTCAATTTTTTTCTGAATTTAATTGTTTTGGGGCCCAATTGGCAGGGCCCAACTGTCGGTGCACCAATGCAGTCACTTACCAACGAATGTGACGAAAATATAGAGGTGATAGTAAATGAAGCCTACGAGTCTACCTAACACAAAATGTAAAACCTCGTAGTTGAAGAGCATAACCCTAGCCCTGTCCTCTAAAACTGCAGGTAGCGTTGAAAATATTACAAATAGGTAAAAAATAAAAATACTATCCAAATTACAACAGTTCGGGTACCCATGTGACGCTTCCATATTCTCTTTCATCCTACAGTTTTCGGGATTCATAATTTGATGTAAACACATAAACACATACACGGACGCACACACACACACATTCTATCTCTGTGCAGACAGCATCATATCAAATCATTTTGATAATTGCTGCCAAATAACAAAGGGAAACAACACTGAGTGAGGCTCTAAACTTTCACCGGTCATAGGAAAACTTTTTAATTAACCCTCAGCTGGAAAATAATCATTCAAAGCAGACTATCTTTTCTGGATAATTAGCGATGTATTGGTTACGACAACATTATTATTCATTTTGTAAATTATTATTGAATCCTGAAACAACAAGTGCATCATAAATGTGGATGCACTCGAGTGAACTTTGGTGCAGAATATGATGCACTGAATTCTGTCGTCAAAAAATGAAATAAACTATAAAAAAAATTCAAAACACCCGTCTCATGAATTTTTTTTAGTTGAACTATATTTTAAAAGATTAAGCGAATTAGATTAACTAATATTCCAAATGATCAGGATTCTAGTTATAAGAATTCACTTTGTTCAAAATGATTATTTGTATTACAAAACCAATAACTAATCAAGGATGATTAATTAGTCTCATTACAAAACTTAACACTTTCTCGCACTCAAAGGTTTAACATCCTATTGTGGTTTACTTTATGACATTTTTATGGTTATTGTAGCAAGATAATCTTTTACTATGTGACATCTTCTCCTGATGGACCCAATGAAACCTCTTCATACCACCAATTATAGAGGGATCGAAAGTAAATATTGGTACTTCTAACGTCATCTGATCTTTAAAATAAAGTTTTAATTATGCAGACTTGTGTCCATATTGGCTTTTGATATGAATGGCAGGACAGGATTTACAAAACTTTAGAGGATGTCTTCCAGGCATTCGTATGAAAGGATCTACTAGAGATGTTGGTTCTGATGTCTAAAAATTAGTATGATGAATAATTAAGACTGAGTTTGTACTTAGAATTGGCTGTATCGGTGTCTTTTATTTAGATCGACCATTGGTTATTTACCGTCTGTATCAATAGATCGGATTCACATGGATCGTTGATCTAACACATGTTCTGTAGCTTATAATTGACAATTGATAAAATGTCTTCTATCCTAAAGTCCTGTGTAACTCAATTGATTAGGTACTAAATAGAGATGGAATCAGTAATGAGTATTTAATAGTATAATTGACCTTAAAGTTCCAAATTGTTTAATGTTCATAAAAAACAAATTATAGTCAATCTGACCAGCTATTTTCAGAGCCTTAGTTTATACACCCTATAGATACGAACTAATTAGGTAGTGTAAGTTCCAAATTATCGGACGATTCCACATTTTGATCAAACGAAATATATAATTATTATTATCCAACTTTTAATTTAATGTTAAATTAGAAAGTTCCATAAAATGGAATAATATTTTTTCTTTTACCATCGAAAATCTGGAACCGCTCGATAATTCATAACTTACCCTAATTCTTGCACCTTAGAAACTGGTGATGTTGTTTCCATTGGTGGTGTATCATCAGAGCCCTAACATTGGTGTAAAATCTTACCGCCATCCCTTGGGAGGGAACCGCTAATTGCTCTTCATTTTTAAATACTCGGTCCTAACTATTAAAGCTGTGAAACTGCATTCAAATGGAATAGAATGTTATTTTAGAGGGAAATACTGAGTTATCAGCTAGATCATCATCTGGAAATTGAAATATTTCAATGAAATCAAATTCAACAACATCAGTTAAAATTAATCATAACATCATGCATAGAGTTTAGACGAACTTCTATTAGGTAAAAAAGGTTGGAAAATGATAACATTATGGTATAGATTCGTAGTTTCTAAACAAGATGGTGAACGTAACCAAAAATTCAAGTTTTTTGAGTTATGACGTTATTGAAATCAATGAATGATATCTATTCTGAGTGGGGTAGACACACAAATAACGAACAAATACAGTTATCGAACAAATGATAATATAAATGTTTAAAATAATTGAGCATAATATTTAAGATTTAATAAGTCTTTAGCATCATTTTGCACTGTCATACCCAAATAAAAAGCGCATTTGCAAGATTTATCCATTTCTTCTTAGCATCTGACTCGGTGGAGGTTAATCGAGTAAATATTGCTTACTCAGCCACAACCAATCAAGACGCTTTATCCCCCTCTCATTTGTATGCGCCATGGCAAGTTAACCTACGGTGGCGCATCTCAGATTTGCGTCACTGGTGCTTATACGCTTTGAATGGCGAAATATTGGGATATAAATCTTATACAAGCAATAAGAAGAGATCGTTTGGTTTTAGTTATAATTAATAAATATGAATTTATAAATTAAAAAAATGGAAATTACCTTGTCAAACAGAATTCAAAGCTAAACCATGTTTATAATGGGAAAATATCGAATATATAATAAAAATGAAACTGTATTATAATGAATCTATTTTAAATTAATTATATTTACTTACACAATGAAAGTAAAAAAGTAAAAATAAACGATTTATTTTAAGTTTTTCATTCGATTACCTGACACACATTATAATTAAGTATCATGGATACCAATTAAGAAGCTACTGAATAACGATTTTCTTACACGATCTAAAATGTGAAACTGACCGATAACTCGTAACAAACCCTACATAGAGCAGAGCAATGAAGTTAGAGTAGTTAGTCCTGCACAGGCTGTCCAATAACTAGAAAGGACTGTAAAAAGTTCTTAGAACTTACCACCAGTTGGTGCCTTGATTTACACTCTACACTTCACTTTACTGGCCCCTACAAACGAAGGGAGATGTTAAGGAAAACTAATAATGCTTTGAATTAACTATATACATTTAAAGAAAATGTTAGACTTACTAAACAGTAATTTCGCAAAATAAATTAAATAATAGCTATAGGGTAAGTTCCTAATTATCGGTCAGTACTACATCTTCGGACATATAAGTTATTTGTTATTATTAGATAGCACTGTGTAATAATAATAATTTTTATATTGTTTTTTCTTATATGACCGAAGATGTGGAAGTGACCAATAATTTGGGACTCACCCTATATCCATTTTGATTTATTCAATGTGGATAATATAATTCAAATAAAAGAGATATTTTGATATGGCAGTTGTATTAAAAATATTTCATTTTGAGTATTATAAATTGTGAATTTCTCTATATTTCGCCTATAATTCTCTTCATAAAGCATCTAAATAATAAATTAATAAATTCTTTCATGCATATTACATTTAGAGTTAGAAGGCAGTTGGAAAAACACGTGTCCTATTAAAAATAATTCAAATTCATGTATAATTTTTAAAATATTTCCATAGATAATTCTAAGAAATAGTTGTTTTTCGCTTTTTTTGGGGATAAATTAAACTTCCCCCTCAATTTCCAAACTCAACCCCCCCCCCCCAATAAAGTAGAAATAGTTTTACAGCTTCTTAGTTGCAGCAATTGCCGCCAGATAGCTCTGGTGGATATAGAAGCACTCCCCCGGGGGATGGAAGAGCTTTGCTTGAACCCATTGAACACTTTACTTGGTGTGAAGAGGCGTAGGAAACCTATAGAGTTATGGTGGGGCCATAGAAGATGAAGTGGGGATCCCCATTTATTATCTATGGTACTAAGAATCTAAAAAAATTTAATATGCAAAACTTATTTTAAATATCACGTAATATAAATACACTGCAATAAATCGAATGGTTAGAATGATTAGTATGTTGTTTATACTAATAAGTACATTATATAATAAACTTGCCTCTTAAAATTATTTGAAAAATTTTATTGCCAAATTTAGAAAAAAATTTAATTACAGTTTGATCATCTTTTATTTACTAATTACCAACATCTGCAAAATAATATAAATTCCTATTAATTAATTATAGGAGAGTAATCAAACACTAATTTATAACAAACACATTTCCTAAGAACCATTAGGCACACATCTTCTGAAGTCATTTCTCAGACGCACAAAAGGACCCTTGCAATTCTTGTCGGATGCGCCACGTTGAACATCTGCTTTATACTATCATATAATGAATTAGAGTAAATAATAGACTAATAGTTTGGCAGGCAATTACTGCGGAGACTGCGGTAACTGTTTTTTCTTGGCAGCAATTGTTGCGTTTGACAACATGGCGGGGAATTGTATTTCGAATGAACAGAGATTTAGTTTTATAAATCAATCTTAGTTATGACACAGGATTTTTCCTGTTTGGAACATACCGCCAAATTTAATTTTAATAGTTATATTATTATGTATTTTCGCCAATAGAATCTTAAAATCATTACCGTTTTTTGTAGAAACCAATACTTTTGATCCATGAGGGTTTGAAGTTATTTATTCCCTATGTATTACTGAAGGATTAAGAAATTTATAAAAACTCGTGTTTTAATTGAAAATATTTGAACATTATAGATTTCATATATGAAGCTGTAATGTAGTTTTTCGTATCCGCTAGTTGGCTGTACTGTGCACTTCATGATTATTTAATGACATGGCTGTGGGCTTCGTTTTTTTTTCACTATGCTATTGCTACGTAGTTCCGTTTTTTGAGTTTCCGACACCTTTCTCACTCTCTTATAAAAATATATTATAAAGGAAACCATCTCTAGTTAAAAACAAATACAGATAAATAATCGAAATAAGTAAACTATTATACATTGCTTTTCTTTTCATAACCAATAATTGTGGAGCGTTCTTTTACCGCTAAAGATTAGGTCTCCTTTCAGACGTGTGTTTCCTGTATATTTTTAAGATATTCGGGACCATCTAATCCTACATTTGCACGGCCTGAACCCTATACGAAAACTCGCTAGTCTTCAAATTTGATGGAGTTTATTGATTAAATAACTGAAACGATTCCTGATAGGTTCCATTAAATAAAAATTATAATAAACCTGAAATATCAAATTTCGAAAGTTTTTGGGTTTCAAAAAGTCGCGATCACCTTTTGCTATGATGATTCGAATGACTGAAAATGTATGAAATTCAATAGGTTTCGAAAAAATGTTTATTAAAAATTGTTATTAAAAATTAGCTTTCAAATCATCATATTTATTATAAAAACAGTCGATGAAAACATTAAATTTAAAAAAATAGGCA
Source organism: Caprella mutica (assembly GCA_947561585.1). Classification (NCBI taxonomy): domain Eukaryota; kingdom Metazoa; phylum Arthropoda; class Malacostraca; order Amphipoda; family Caprellidae; genus Caprella; species Caprella mutica. Next base: position 56,761 of record CANNZV010003265.1, read on the forward strand.
TATACTTATTTTCTGGATACGTTAAAAATTGATCAAATTGTATTCACAAAATAGTATATCAAATTTTATTCACACAATGTATACAGTTTAATACTAATAAGCACTTTTTAGCAATCGAATGTGAATAGTTTTAAATATCAATTTCTGGTAGGAAAAGAATTTTCAACATTCACATCATACCCAGAGAAAAAGTTATTGTTCGGCCATAAAATATTATAATTGAACCTTCACAGATTTTATGATTCTATTGCTTTTTCTCCAAAATAACCATTATTTAAATCTTTCTGTGATGGACAAGGTCTTGTGCTCCACTAGATGGCTGTAGCACATTCCATCCTTTCACCTCGCTTGGGCTTGAGACAATATTTTCACTGGCAGCCTAAATAGATACAGGAGATGGTCTTCATACACACCGCATATTGGGGAGACGGAAAAAAGAGTGTGTAAAAGCATTAGCAAGTCTGCTACAAATATTATGTCTATGTTTAGGTTGTAGATGCATGTTAAACTTATGAGAAAAGGCATTTTCTGGCTAAACCAAAAATTTAAAGTTTTATATACCTAATTGGATGTTAATTGAAATTTTATACATCATTTCCGTTCTGTTTTTTTTATATATTGACATTTATTAAATTATATATGATTTCATTAACATGTTTTCAACTTTATAGTACACTTTCGAATCTTTATTCGAAATAGTGAAGAACCCTACGTATCACCTTGAACTTTATTTATGACCAATTCACATCGGGAGAAGCTCAATTAAAAATGGTAGTCAGAGTTGTTGAGTTGGAGCAATCCGAACAGAGCGCTTTGGTCCCCGATAACAACTTCCGAAACACGACTTCAAATCTCAGAGAAGCCGCATTCATTAATTTCACTAATTGCCACATTAGCAAACAAATACGGCAGAGTCGTTCATAATTGCAGCAGTTCAAACTAGCGCAGTTAATAAGTTTTCTTGGCGGCGCTGTGAGTGTTTATTGGGACTGCGTTTGCGCTAACTTCTCCTATCTAAAAAGAAAACGCGATTACAGCTGTGTATTACTGATGTTTATTAAAATATGAATTGAGTAAAAAAAACTCACACATGGAGAGCAATTAAACAATCAAAACTAGCAATCGAGCTGTAAAAGTTGGTAGAGAAGTTGTATATATTTACGTATGGTTGAGGGGATCTATTTCAGTGGTAGTAACTTTTTGCATCATGGTATGGACGCGAGTATGGGCACTGATGCATATTACGCCAGTGTAAATTATATTAAAGACACAATTTATTGAAATAAAATTAATATATCAAAGAAAATAGTTTTGAATACAGTAAAAAAATTAAAAAATACCATTTTATATTAATTTCATAAGTTTTAAAAAATGGATAAAAACTTGCATATTAGAGAGTTTTCAGTAATTATTTTATTTCTAAATGTAAATTTCATTTTTTTATAGAGAAAATAATATGTCATTGTTTTCTAATTTGTATAACTGAACAATTAAATGCCATCATTTTACCAGTGTTTGATCAATAGATCATTCATAAATTGATTTAGCGTTAGATTTAACACTAAAATCATTAGTGATTTAACTGAAATTTATTTGATAGGACTATTAATTTTAAGAGGCTAGACTCTAGTCATGGTCAACACCCACCAGTTGTATACTTTTTGGTGTCTCAACTATAATTTTTTATACTGTCCCGCAGAAAAATTTCCATACTAAACACGAATTATCGGTCGGTTCCACATCTTCGGGCATATAGGAAAACAACATATAACTAGATTATGTGCACTCGGTAGAGAGCATACCTTCGCCTCCGCTTTGACCCGTTCTCTCCCAAAATTAAGGAAACTGCGAACTGGATAATAATCAATCGTCCCACCAAGTTTCATGCAATATGGTACACTACTTTTTGAGTTATAAATGACCTTGACCTTGACCTTTGACCGGATCGCTTCCAAAATTCTACCAGATCGTTCCTGGTCATTGACCAATAATTGTACCATCATATTTCATACAATTTGGTTGAATACTTTTTGAGTTACAAATGGCCTTGACCTTTGACCCGATCACTCCCAAAATCTATCAAAATGGTTCCTGCATATTGATCAATAGTTCCACCATGTTTCATGCAATATGGTTGGATACTTTTTAAGTTATAAATGATCGTGACCTTGACCTTTGACCGGGTCACTCCCAAAAGACTACCAGCAGGTCACTGGACATGGACCAATCGTTTCACCAAATTTCAGGCAATTTGGTTGAACACTTTTTCAATTAAGCGAATAACAAGATGATAAATAAATAAATAAATAAATAAATTCCGATGAAAATATAACCTTCCGCAAGATTGCGAAGGTAATAATTTTCATTTTAATTGGTATCCATGATACCTGCAGGTATCAAGGATTAAATTATATGACCGGATATGCGAAACCGACCCTCAATTCGTAACTTAACCTATCAGTTGATTCCCAGAAGCAAAATTACGGTGGGAACATCTTCCATGGGCCCACCATAAATTACCTTCTGGGTATTCCTATCTACTGCTTGTGTTCGATTCGGTAGCACAAGGGTTCCCTTTGACTTCCCTGACACTAACATAACACGGCTTATCGGACGTCAGACCGGCTACGGATTAGACGAGGCATGTGTCGGCCGAACACTGCCACCTGTAGTTTGCCAAGGCCTGGTCATTGATAGAAGCGATGCAGTGGCTAATGTAAGAGGTATTCAAGCCCTATAATTATAATAAGTATAGCGCTTCTTGGAAAAATAGAAGAAATAATGACGTTTTTACCGTAAAACACAAAATATAATAAACATCTAAGAAAAAATGTATAGCTACCGACAGGAAGAAAGTATAATTAAAAAAAATATTCTTCCATTAAAATTGAAAATACGTTTTTCATAACCAAGTAGAATAAATTCAAACACAGAAAAAGTGCAAGTACCTGGAGTTAATTGTAGCTATGATAAAAAAAAGAGAGTGAACTGTTAATTAATGTAGATAGGGTAAGTTACGAATTATCGGTCAGTACGGGATATAGTTAAGACATAAATTAATCCGTTCTCTCCCTATTTGGAAAAATATATGTTCATATTAGAAATATAGTAGAATATATTTTATGTATACATACATTTTATCATTATTTTGTTATTGGCATATTTTAATATTCATTGAAAATATGTCAATTGTTATATAATATATACATTATTTATATAAAACATAATATATTATACAGTAGAGCTTTTCAATAGTGAATGTAGATAGAGTCCTAAGTAAGAGAACTACCCTGTATAGTGAACAAATTTTCTTCAGTCTGACACAAAATCGCAAATAGTTTTCTAAAACGGATGCTATTTATGGCAGACTATAGAAACTTGTTCACTATACGGGATAATTTTCTTACTCAGGACTCTACATACACTATAGAGAAGTTCTACTGCACTCAAAATTATTTCAAAAGTTCTATAATATAGAGTCTATGAAGAAATGCTTTATAAATGAAATAAGATTCTATTTCGACGAGATAATCAAACCTAGCCGATATATCCACCAAATTCGTGACAAAAATGAGCTTCTATTTCTATTGTAAGTACACTCTTACTATTAAATCAAAGTCTCTCCAACTCAGTTATTGAAAGGATTTGAAATGTTATAGCATTCGCACGACCAACCCCAAACCCTATCAGTGATTCGATAAAAACTACCACTTTCATCCTATCTACTGAATTCAATCCATTCATTGCATTCTCAAAAGCATTTAAAAGTTTCGAAACCTATATTCAAAACTAGTGATGATGACATTATAATTAGATTGTGAAGCAAATTAAAATAAAGATAACCGTTGAGAGAGACAGCATTTCAGTTCAAAATGTTGTCTGTTCCAGATGAAAGAAAAGATTCCCTCGCGTCCTAGAAAAAGAGATTGACAAAGTCCGGCAGTGGTCGATCATGGGCAACGTTACGGAAACTTGTAACAAACATGATGCTATCGCACAGATTCTGACCTGAATTTTGAAAAGGCAGACATTGTTCAAAAACTGAAACTAAAAGAACGAGAAGTCTGCTCAGGTATTTTATAAAGGAAATCGTATCTCTGGTGCATTGGCAAAAGAACGAAATCGTATATCCCTGGTGCATTGACAAAGAGAACGTAATCGTACCTCTGGTGCATTGGCAAAAGAACGAAATCGTACCTCTGGTGCATTGGCAAAAGAACGAAATCGTATATCCCTGGTGCATTGACAAAGAGAACGTAATCGTACCTCTGGTGCATTGGCAAAAGAACGAAATCGTATATCCCTGGTGCATTGACAAAGAGAACGTAATCGTACCTCTGGTGCATTGGCAAAAGAACGAAATCGTACCTCTGGTGCATTGGCAAAAGAACGTAATCATATCCCTGGTGCATTGGCAAAAGAACGAAATCGTATCCCTGGTGCAATATACAACTATAGTTTTTAACATTGTTATGAAATAAAATTCGATAATAATCATACATATTTTTCTTATGTAAACGAAAATGTGGAACAGTCTGATAATTCGAAACTCACCCTATGCAGATATCAAAGCAGTGCTACCAACTGTTCCGAGTTTAAGTTTTTCCAGTACATTTCACTTCTGGATATCATTTGAGCAGCAAGAAAACACTTCTCTTTTACTGTTATGTCAATTATTTCACCTCAATGTGGCTCTATAAAATGAACCTGAAGATTTAAATTGAACAGAAATAGGAGAAACAAATGGAGTGAAGGAAATAGGACAAACTTCGGTGTGGATGTTAATTCAAATACTATTCAAACTCTGAAGTACATAATGAAAAAGAAATGAATGTAAAAGACAGTCTAGTTACTTCAACCTGTTGGGGAGATTTTAAGAATATTTAAATGTTTTTGTAAATTGATGAAACTATTATGAATTGTTTATACATTTCATGAATTTTTGTACATTTCATGCAGATTTCTACATATTGGAGTAGACTGACCCTTATTCAAAAATAGAGCTAATAGACATAAAACACAATTACTTCAACGAATTTAATAATATTCCAAGGATTTATGCCTGATAATTTTGATAATCATAAATAGACAAATTTAGAATAATGCCCTTTAATATACTCGGTAACTCGATTACATCCGGCAATTGAGAACTCACCCAAACAGCTTCAAAAGCATAAACCACAGATATGGACCAAATATAATGACGAAGATAACTCCATTCATAAGAGCGGCAGGGAAGTTGGTGGCAAGTTCTGCGCTATATTGCGGAGTAGATTTGGAAATGAATATTATACCTAGGGGAGAGTGATAGATAGTGGATAGGTAGATTCTAGAGAAAGGAACAGGAGTACAGAATTAAGAGATAACAATTATCAGAGAAGTAAATATATAAAATGAGACCAGTAATCAAATTAACTTTGTGAGATGACAGGTCCCCAGGCAAAAATAAATTTTTCCTGGGATATTAAAGGGGGAATATATATTACCAAGGCAAGAAAAATTTAATCCTGAGATATTCCCTTAATATATCAGGAATAAATCCTTCTTGTCTGGATATGAAAGAAACGAATCTTAATTCAAAATACTGTGCATGTGTCTACACTGTGAAATTTTATTGAAAAAAAAAAATAAAAAATTCTTCATGTACCTATGTATATAGTTATCCCTATAATTCATTATAATTCACTATAATAATACTTCAATTCTATACACATTCCAGTTAAAATTGTGATGCATTATAGAGGGTGTCCCAGAAGTAACGGACCCCTCTCATTTTGAAGTGTAAATAGCATACTAAGTTGTATCCAATTATGATTTTATTTTTTTCTGTTTAAAGTCAGTTTCATCACTATAGATTTTGTTTAATTACCAAAAAAGTCGGTTATTATCGGGACACTATAATTGTGGGTTTAAATACGACCATATTCATAATTTGACGACTGAAAATTTATTCAATAGAAGTATATAAAAAAGAAATAATCTAGAAAATTATATAAATTAAAATTTACAATTAAATTTTTTTTATAATTTTATGGAATTAACACTTTCAAAATAAAAAATATTTTTTTTGCATGAAACTCACATTTTATCAATCTATTGAAGATTAAAAAAAATAATAAAGATGAAATTTGTATAAATATTTTGAAACTGTAATTACCTATAAACAGAAATTGTGTAGATTTAAAGAAGTTTCTAATATATTTTTGAAGCCAGTCCACAGTTTGATTTAAGTAACACCAAGAAGATAGGTTGTAACGAAATCTTTTGTTCCAGCTAATAATTCCAAAGACACAATACCTCAACTAGATATAGAGTCCAGCAGACGAAGAAGTCATTCGTTGCTGTAAAGCTGTAATGAGCTGGGGAAACAGTTCTAAAATAAGCCGCCACCACCTAAAGGAAATTCGGCCCTTTGTTTCCAACCGAGTGGAGGTATTGTTGAGCCGAAAATGTGCCGCCAAAACATGGCGATAGGAAAGAAGAGTCACTTTCTGAGGAAAAAACAGCGAGTCATTTATCATAGGGTGGTTTGAGTCCGTGCCACTGACCTTACAATAACTGTCGGTGTTTTACAATAAATAGCCCAACTTCATGACAACAAACGCAAGCCATAAACCTCGGAGCTAGTGACTCGGATGGCAGTTTAGATTTGTGCAAAAATGAGGAAAGATGTCTTGTTAAGGAAATCATTGGCTTTCTGATATATAACAATCTGTATAATTACCCAGAGGAAACCGAGACAATGGAGGTTATTTTCAACATATTTCAATACTCGAATTTTAATGTTAGGAAAAGTTTAGTGAAATAAATGAGTGCACATTGCAGCGAATAAAAACTATATTTTGGAGAGCAGTTCCGCAGCAACGAGATTTATAAAGGGAAATTAGAGGCAAGTTAGAGGTGCTTTTAGAACCTTCACTTATAAACAACGTACGTGATTCTTAACTAATTGACTTAAAACTCTGCGGCTTTACGATCTACAAACAGGGTTTTAATGGCGGTGAAAAACTGAACTTTGATAAAACGTGATTCTGGTGAGCAATTGCTAGGATGTTCAATTTTGGTATGCAAAAAGAAAGTGATATGAAAACTGGTAAACTCTAGAATCTAAATATGAATCATCGTCAAATGCACTTGAGATTATGAAGAATCATTACTTTAATTCTTATTACTGATTATTGAAGGTCCCCTCTGGTCACTCTTACTTCTTTCTCTATTCATTAGCCCTAAGGTTTCTGGTTATTGGTTATAAAACTGAAAACCATTTCAAACTTGGTTCTACATTTTTATTATGATATATAATTCAAGATTCTTTTCCGTTCTCTTTCTACCCTATGAATTTCAAGCAAAGAAAAACTCATACATCAAATGCGGTGGACTTCTCAAGCTGTTTATTCCATTTAGTTAGTTACCATGTTATGATCAGCTAATAGTCGCTTCACGCTAACTCATTTATATCAGCTCAAAGGTCAGGGTTTGTTTTTCTCTCTTTGACATTTGGGGACACATAGTGTATGTCAACATGCAGATTTTCTGTACTAATTTCAACGTCTAAATCAATACAGACTTAAATAGATCGTATCTGAAAGATATTGAAGATTACGTAAACAGTTTTCACCATATGAAATTCGTGGTATATTAGGAGAGGAGGTTAAGATTTTTTCAAGGATTGTTAGGTTCTTGGTACAGTACAGTTCCTTCATAGTGAACTCCTCTATAGTGAACTCCTCTATAGTGAACTCCTCTATAGTGAACTCCTCTATAGTGAACTCCTCTATACTGAACTCCTCTATAGTGAACAAATTTTCTTTAGTCTGCGATAAATTGCCATCAGTTTCAGAAAACTACTTTCTGTTTTATGACAGACTAAAGAAAATTTATCACTATTCAGTCTACATCTTAACTCATCCACTATAGAGGAGTTCACTATAGAGGAGTTCACTATAGAGGAGTTCACTATAAAGGAGCTCTAATGTAACTAAGTAATATGATGGATTTGGTTGAAACTTTCCATTATTTACTAAAAATAAGACACAAGGGGCCAAAATATATCTATAGATGTATAGTTGCTATAATTAAGTTTAAAATGTTACAATAAGGAGAGAAACTCTAATTACTTGGTTAGAATGACCCAAAAAAACAAAGGATTAATTTTTAGGCGATGATACTAAATGCATTGGCAATTCAATATATTTTTTTCACGGCGTTTAAACCAACGCATCATGCAGCCATCATTTGAATTTCCATTTGCGTTTTATTAGACCGAGGACTGTTTACCAAGACGCTATGGCTTTCGAACAGCTTCCGCTTTTATGGTCGGATATGTCGATTCGACAGATGAGTTACCGTGCTACAGAATACATTAAACTGCTTGAAGATTCGACCGGACGGTTTCAGTTTCATATGAATCATCTAGAACAGTTTTAATTGCTTTACTATAACATAATTAACGTTTCTTTTATTTCAGATGGAAGTTTCAATTGAAAATGATGATAAAGTGAATTAAATTTGAAAAAAAATTGACTCTAGGGATTATTAAGAATTTATGAAAAGCATTGAAGGTGTAAAAAGTGTTAATGAAAACTTTAAAATGAGATTTTTGAGCTTCGTTAGTGTATTTCTTCTGTTTTCTAGCGGGTCATCTTTGGGTAAGTATAAATATGAGTTATACTGTTTTTATAATAAACAAATTTCAATGAAATTATTTTAATTAGATAGTTATAAGTTTCTTTTGAAGTTTTTCGTTACTAAAATGTTGATAAATGTAAATTAAGAAATTATCACAAAATATTCAGTATTAAATTAAACATAGCTCCCAAATTTTAAAGGACTTATCAATAATATAGATTTTTCATTCAAAGGTATTTATTTTAATCTACGACAGGACATTTTTAGAAAGTGATGTTTAAACATTAGTCATGGGACAAAAAGGCGTCCCAAACTAAATATTGAAAATTTTATTCAATTTACTACTGAAAAATAAAAAATCTTTATTGCACACAAAAAAATGAAACGTAAACATGTAAAATGGTATACTTTTGTACATAATTATATCGTTCATTAATTTTAGTAACGTCAAAACTCAAAAGTCACGAATTTTGTGATATGTCCACTATTTAAAGATCTATGCCAACATGTTTTTGTTTATTCACTTTTTTAAAACGGAAAATCTCATTTTAACTCAATACATGATGAACTCATTATTTTAAATTAACGATAATAATTAAAAATCAGTGAAAAATGAACATAATTGAGATATCCCGTTAATAAATTAATGAGCATTATGAACATTTTATGCCGTTATTGAAATTAATGAGCAATATGAACATTTTATGCCGTTATTGAAATTAATGAGCAATATGAACATTTTATGACATTATTGAAATTAATGAGCAATATGAAGATTTTATGCTGTTATTGAAATTAATGAGCGATATGAACATTTTATGCCGTTATTGAAATTAATGAGCAATATGAACATTTTATGACATTATTGAAATTAATGAACGTTATGAACATTTTATGCCGTTATTGAAATTAATGAGCAATATGAACATTTTATGACATTATTGAAATTAATGAGCAATATGAAGATTTTATGCCGTTATTGAAATTAATGAGCAATATGAACATTTTATGATGCTATTAAAATTAATGAGCAATATGAAGATTTTATGCTGTTATTGAAATTAATGAGCGATATGAACATTTTATGCCGTTATTGAAATTAATGAGCAATATGAAGATTTCATGCTGCTATTGAAATGAATGAGCAATATTCTTCTGTAAACAGAATCCTTACCTCTCATTCATAGTTGCAAATAACTATTTGTCTGTGCGAACTATGTGCTCGATTTGCACCTATGCTAGTTTGACATGTTGCTATCGACTTCTGGAATGTTTTCGTGACAACTGCAATTCCCAATGATGCCAGGAATCTGAGCCTCCTGTCCCACTGTTCGACCCTTAGCAATAATCCGAATAACAGGGGGACATTCGGCCACATTCTTAAATTGAAGGGACTGTATACTGTACACAGTATACACTGTGTACAGTATACACTGTGTACAGTATACACTGTGTACAGTATACACTGTGTACAGTATACATTGTGTACAGTATACACTGTGTACAGTATACACTGTGTACAGTATACACTGTGTACAGTATACACTGTGTACAGTATACACTGTGTACAGTATACACTGTGTACAGTATACACTGTGTACAGTATACACTGTGTACAGTATACACTGTGTACAGTATACACTGTGTACAGTATACACTGTGTACAGTATACACTGTGTACAGTATACACTGTGTACAGTATACACTGTGTACAGTATACACTGTGTACAGTATACACTGTGTACAGTATACACTGTGCATAGTATACACTGTGCATAGTATACACTGTGTACAGTATACACTGTGTACAGTATACACTGTGTACAGTATACACTGTGTATAGTATACACTGTGTACAGTATACACTGTGTACAGTATACACTGTGTACAGTATACACTGTGTACAGTATACACTGTGTACAGTATACACTGTGTACAGTATACACTGTGTACAGTATACACTGTGTACAGTATTACACTGTGTACAGTATACACTGTGTACAGTATACACTGTGTACAGTATACACTGTGTACAGTATACACTGTGTACAGTATACACTGTGTACAGTATACACTGTGTACAGTATACACTGTGTATAGTATACACTGTGTATAGTATACACTGTGTACAGTATACACTGTGTATAGTATACACTGTGTATAGTATACACTGTGTACAGTATTACACAGTGTACAGTATTACACAGTGTACAGTATTACACAGTGTATAGTATACACTGTGTACAGTATACACTGTGTACAGTATACACTGTGTACAGTATACACTGTGTACAGTATACACTGTGTACAGTATACACTGTGTACAGTATACACTGTGTACAGTATACACTGTGTACAGTATACACTGTGTATAGTATACACTGTGTACAGTATACACTGTGTATAGTATACACTGTGTACAGTATTACACTGTAGTATACACTGTGTACAGTATTACACTGTGTACAGTATTACACTGTGTACAGTATACACTGTGTACAGTATACACTGTGTACAGTATACACTGTGTATAGTATACACTGTGTACAGTATACACTGTGTACAGTATACACTGTGTACAGTATACACTGTGTACAGTATACACTGTGTACAGTATACACTGTGTATAGTATACACTGTGTACAGTATACACTGTGTACAGTATACACTGTGTATAGTATACACTGTGTACAGTATACACTGTGTACAGTATACACTGTGTACAGTATACACTGTGTATAGTATACACTGTGTACAGTATACACTGTGTACAGTATACACTGTGTACAGTATACACTGTGTATAGTATACACTGTGTACAGTATACACTGTGTACAGTATACACTGTGTACAGTATACACTGTGTACAGTATACACTGTGTACAGTATTACACTGTGTACAGTATACACTGTGTACAGTATACACTGTGTAC
>CANNZV010003266.1:0-68278 GCA_947561585.1 Caprella mutica
GTATCAGAGAAAAGAGTCACTGTGATGATGTAGTATCAGAGAAAAGAGTCACTGTGATGATGTACTATCAGAGAAAAGAGTCACTGTGATGATGTACTATCAGAGAAAAGAGTCACTGTGATGATGTACTATCAGAGAAAAGAGTCACTGTGATGATGTACTATCAGAGAAAAGAGTCACTGTGATGATGTTCTATCAGAGAAAAGAGTCACTGTGATGATGTACTATCAGAGAAAAGAGTCACTGTGATGATGTACTATCAGAGAAAAGAGTCACTGTGATGATGTACTATCAGAGAAAAGAGTCACTGTGATGATGTACTATCAGAGAAAAGAGTCACTGTGATGATGTACTATCAGAGAAAAGAGTCACTGTGATGATGTACTATCAGAGAAAAGAGTCACTGTGATGATGTACTATCAGAGAAAAGAGTCACTGTGATGATGTACTATCAGAGAAAAGAGTCACTGTGATGATGTACTATCAGAGAAAAGAGTCACTGTGATGATGTACTATCAGAGAAAAGAGTCACTGTGATGATGTACTATCAGAGAAAAGAGTCACTGTGATGATGTACTATCAGAGAAAAGTGTCACTGTGATGATGTACTATCAGAGAAAAGAGTCACTGTGATGATGTACTATCAGAGAAAAGAGTCACTGTGATGATGTACTATCAGAGAAAAGAGTCACTGTGATGATGTACTATCAGAGAAAAGAGTCACTGTGATGATGTACTATCAGAGAAAAGAGTCACTGTGATGATGTACTATCAGAGAAAAGAGTCACTGTGATGATGTACTATCAGAGAAAAGAGTCACTGTGATGATGTACTATCAGAGAAAAGAGTCACTGTGATGATGTACTATCAGAGAAAAGAGTCACTGTGATGATGTACTATCAGAAAAACTATACTCTTTCCGAAAAATTGTAACAAAAAAGCGCTTAAGCTGAATTAAATTGACTTAAACTAAAGTAAAACTTACATACTACACAGTCATTTCAATTCGTTTGGAAGTTTTGGGGTTTCTGGTCAGTAAGAGACCATATTGTTTCAAGCTAGTATCCTTAGCGCACACCTAATTGCATTGAACTAAGAAATTGAGCACCTAGAACTTCATGGTAGTATCCTTAGGGCACAACTAATTGCAATGAACTAAGAAATTGAGTACCAATAACTTCATGGTAGTGATATTATACGCACAACTAATTGCATTGAACTAAGATATATAATAATATGCATCGGCAGCTGCTGTGTATCCGCTGTGAACTTCTTGGTAATATGTATATTGAAATTAAACTCTAATTCTAGTTCAAAATAGGTCATCATTAATTGTCTTTATAAACATTGCATTTTGCAGCATCAATTTAATAAAATACAATATTGAAATAATAGTGAACAGTATTGATACTTCTTATCCAACTACTTCTAATTAGTTTCTACAGTATAGAAGGCAGTTACTACATATTATTTCCACACCAACTTCTTTGCTATAGTAACACTCTTCTCCATTATTTTTTCATATCGCTATATATAGTTTATTCCATGTATTACATATACTATTCCATTGTTACATTGTAGAAAAAATGTACTCTTTATTTAGCTGAAAAAATAGCTATATAATTTATATGAAGTATCATAGAGTACACTTGTATAAAATGTTACAATGTATAATGAATGTACCATATGAAATGTAACGTACATGTAAAAAGGATATAGAAATGTAATTTTGTAGCAAAATAACTGTTGTTGAAATGATATGTAAAAAGAATTAAAATGCAGAGAATCCAAAGTTACTATAATTTCATTAAAGTTCAAATTAGCAAATAAGAAAAAAAATCTTAAAAATTAGATTCACTTTATTCAATGAATCAAAAAAAATAACTAAAAGTCAGAATGCCTATTCCACCATAAAAATGGAAATGAAAATAGAAACAGATGTTACAGCTGCCACACATTACACAGGTTTGGGTCTGTACTCCTTTATATTTGACATACGTACATGTCTTCGCAACATTACTCTATTTTAATTTTATTTATCAATTCCAATATACTAGCACTGTGATAATAGAATGAGAGTAAATTCTGAATTAGTACACCTTATTTCTCCATGGTATTTCTATATGGATATACAGTTAGTTGTTCATTTCATTACATGTTCCCTTCCCCACCCCCTTTCCATTTTCAACAGGTGCTGCTCTTCCGTTTCCAAAACTCACGTGTAGCAATACTGAAGTTATGAATTATGTTTTACTATGTAATACTATGATTTATACTTCGTATTTCATACAATAATATTTTATTATTAATAATATAGGTATACACAATAAATAATTGGTCAGAAACCTCCCGTTCAAGAAAAAAACATAGCAAAACCCGGTGCAAAAACACCTCCGGTCACAAACCGTGCTACACCACTTTTGGTAAAAGCCAAATTACCAAATTCATCATGAATCTCAAAACTGGTTTTGCAACTAATATATAAATTATTATTCATTGTATTTATGTATTGAACATTATTCATCGCTAATAAATTTAATGCAAGCTACATATAAATAGCTTTTACCATTCTACCTTATTACTGTTTATTTGTTGAGGAAATAAACAGTATATTTAAGGGGATCGTTCAGTGTTTTTTGCAATTCTCGCCGTTTTATTTTTACTTTAGCTCGCTAGAAAACAGTCTTAAGAACATGTGCAGAAAATTTCAGTTCGCTTTGGCAACTGGAAGTGGGTTAGTGGTGCGAATAATGTAGGAGGGGATTTTGTTTGTTTTTTTCGTTGTGTAATAGCCTCCCATTTTTGGTATATGGCTTCCAGAGAGGCGTTTTGGTTCCCCCGAAGCAACCTGATGTTGTATAATAGATTCCTAATTTCTGTAGATGGTTTCGTCGTAGCCAAGGGGAACCTTTGCTCCCCCCGAAGCCACCTGATGACCTTTAAGGTTCGATATTTAAAAATTGTATACTGTAAGTTACCTGTGTAGGTTGACAGTAAACACAGTTTTTCTCTAGTTTTCTGAATGAAATTATTTCATCATCACCAATCAATCTTAAAATATATTTTTAATAATAAATATTAAATAGGTAATGTTTAATCTATAGTTTTCATTATTTTATTTTGAATTTGGTAATTTTTCTGTCAGTAAAAGAGTGGTGTAACGCGGATTTACAATGAGATGAATTGAAAACTGTAGTAAACACTGCTGAAATAAATTGAAAAAAGTGCAGTAATTAAACATAATGTATCGTATTGATTGACTTTTTTTTGCACGTTGGATTTTCACTTGAGGTTGATACAGGGGTTGGACAACAAATTGAAAATTTATAATTTGGCTTTATAATAATAATTATGGTTAAGCAAAATTTGACATATTCTGTTTTTTTTTGCTTATATAAAATATTTATTTGCATACTTAAAATAGCTGTTCTTTAAATATATTTTTTTCAAAAAATGGTTAGAATGTTTCAAAAAATAGCAGACTTCTAAAACTTTCAATAGACCAATTTGTTGATGCTCGTATATGGTATAAGGGACTACTTAAATATAAACTGTACGAATGCTTCTCGCTTCAAGAAGTACTGTCTCAAAAGTAATGAACTCCTTTGAAAAAGAAGGACAACCTTCCACAGTAAAGTATATATCTAATCAAAAACTAGAAGTATTACATCTCTAAATCGAATTGTTAGAGAAATCGCAAGACCAATTTCACTGTACGTTTTCATTTTCACATTATTTATGCTTAAATCCGTATCAGTAAGTCTATTTTGGAATAAAGTTGATTTATGAGAGAATACAGTTACTGTGATGATGTACTGTCAGAGAAAAAAAAAGACAATTTTTCCGAATATTTGGATCATGAGATACAACCTTTGGCACTCTGCTAAATATGTAGACTGAAACTGAAATATGTAGACTGAAACCGAAATATGTAGACTGAAACCGAAATATGTAGACTTAAACAGAAATATGTAGATTTCAACTGAAATATGTAGGCTTAAACTGAAATGTGTAAGACTTAAACTGAAATATGTAGACTTAAACTGAAATATGAAGACCTAAACTGAAATATGTAGACTGAAACTGAAATATGAAGACCTAAACTGAAATATGTAGACTTAAACTGAAATATGAAGACCTAAACTGAAATTTGTAGACTTAAACTGAAATATGAAGACCTAAACTGAAATATGAAGACTGAAACTGAAATATGTAGACTTAAACTGAAATATGTTGACTTTAACTGAAATAAATGTTCGTAAGCTAGAGTAACACTTTCACAGTTCATTTCACTAGTTTAGAATTTGGATCGGTAAGGGCACCTAGAACATTATGGTAGTAACCTTTGCGCACAACTGGATTGAGGAGAGAAAAAGAACACGGTACATATAGGCAGCTGCTGTGTACCAGCTGTGAATATCATCATGTCAACCTAGCTAGTTTGATAATGGAATTTGTCCTCTGCTGCTATCTATCTAAAAAAAGACCATCGTTATTCAAAGTTATTAATTTTGTATTACAAATAAACTTTTACAAATACAATATCGAATCAAAAAATAACTGTATTGATACTCCGTATCTAACAATTTAGTAATTAATATTCACCATTATCGTTTAGTTCTTCATGTTTGGAATGTGTTTTAGTGTTAAAATAATCATAAAATTATTATAAGAATTTCTCACTCACATTATATGCTCAAATATTATGTCATACTCCCCTCCATACTTGTTCCAAAATTAATCACGAAAAGTTTCCGTCTACGTATATAGAGAAACTCGAAAAAATCACAGGAGAAAGTTTGCAAAATATAGTTTTTCACTAAACTGATAATTCACGCAGAATATTATTTATCACTATATCATTTTATTCAGCATGTCTATTAAATACGTGTGATAAACTCTGAAATATTTAGTACTATATTTTAATTTGTAATTGAAATAATCTGTAGAAAATGGTTCGTGTACCTAATTTAAATTATTTTAATTAAGTTCAATTATTACCCAGTTAACCAATAACTGTTTTTCCCACGTCTTAAGACGTCTATTAACCCTCAGCTCTCGCTATAGAGTGATTTTAGACGTGGGGCAAAACGTTGGGAGGGGGACAATAGAAGTCTTTGATACGTCTAACCCTCACTATTTGCACGGGGGTCCCGATCTCTTCCACGTGTAATCCCGTATCTTGCAGATGTCGGACAGAGGAAGACATCCACATGCCCTGCATAAAATCCCGTCTCGTATTCAAACCGTGGGACTGGGGTGAGACAGAGTGTGAATGTCCATCGCTATCTGGGGCTTGCAAGAAGTGGGACCCTCGGAGACCCGTGTGGGACAGAGTGCCAATATTCCAAGCTGTCTCTTTTTGCAAGACGTGTGACTCACGTAGGGAAGAGTGTCGATGTTCCAAACTGCTTTCGGTTAATTGGGGTATACAATATACGTATCAAATATTAGAAAATAAGGAAATTAAATTAGTAAATAACCTGTACCATCTTGAATTTAATCTTTGTTGCCTACAAAATGATCTGCTACCTATATTATACCAATATCATGATATCTCCATAAATAATGTGCAGTTCTTATAAATCACGGCTTATATATTTTACCTCTGCCTCTCATACAGCATTTTCTCTGTGATCCGATATATAAGCTATAATCAATTTTTATCCTTCTGCGAGGTTAAATCAACAGCATGGATGGTTGCACCTTTCAGCTACTTATCATCATATCTTTCTCGCTGTTAAATCGGGAGAACAAGTAAGAGTATCTGATTGTTATTTAGTGACACTCATAGTGACTATCATGTGTCTGATACATTCAATTGAATGATGCCGTTAATTAATTATAATTTTTCCCTTTTCACTTTAATATTAGGTCTCTATTACCTAAGCTTTGATGAATTGCAAGCCATATTAAGTGCACTTAATAATGCATTTGGCATAATTTCTTTTGCTGAGAGTTGGTTGAATGGTGATACTATGTATATGCTTGGCAAAAATAGGTGACTATAAAGACTTCCATAGCTGTAGGACTAATAAACGTGGTGGTGGAATATCCATATTTGTTCTCCAGAAATATAAGTGAAAAATCATGACTCATATCACACTCAATTATGATTATTTTGAATCTGTATTCCTGGAAATTTCTCATAACAATGTTTATCTCTTAATTGGAACTGTTTACCAACCTCCCAATACTAGTTATGCGAGTTTTGAAAATAAAATTGTTGAAATATTGTCAGGTTTGAGACTCACCAAATATGCAAGGGTATTTATCAGTGGGGATTTTAATCTCAATTTGTTGAATTTGAATAGTTACCATGTTGAAGACTTTTTAAATTCTATGCAAGGTCAGGCATTGCTCCCTTTAATTAATAAACCTAGTAGAATTACCGAAATTAATGCGACACTTCTGAAAAATATATTTATTTCTTGTTCTGCGGGGTGCTCTTCAGGGATTCTTTTGAGTTGTTTTTCTGATCACCTGCTTGTTTTTGTCATTGTTCATGACTTATTCACTACACCTGCTGGTAGTTCTGGAACAGTAAATTTGAAATTCAAGCTGACTAATAAGTATCGTGTGACTAATTTTTGCCATGCTCTGGAAAACTATAATTTTGCTGATACAGTGAATCATGATAATGTTGAGGAAGCGATGATATTATTTGACAATGAGATTTTTTGTATTTATAACGAAACTTGTCCGATTGTCAGTAAAACAGTTTCGAGTCGAAGTCTTAAGAAGCCATGGATTAATGGAGAAATTTTGATTACTATTCGTAAACGTCATGCTATGTATTTATTATACCGTGCAGAGATATAAGGAGGACATGGAAGACTATTAATAATTTGTTGGGAAGTTCTTCTGGAGTTAAGAGTACTATTTATGAGATGTTAATTGATGATGTGGTGTTTACCGATAGTGTTAGTATTGCCAGAGATGGGCAGGAAAGTACTTCCCAAGTACCAAGTGAAAGTACTAAGTAACAAGCAAGTACTTCAAGTACTACTTGAAGTACTTTCTAAAAAGTACTTAGAATAATTACTTAGAAGTACTTTTTACAAGTACTTGTTACTTTCCAAGTAAAAAGTACTTTGCAAAGTACATTTTTTCCTTTCAGGCAAGAGATTTTAAAAGATTATTTCTAAAATCTCTACAAAATTAATTCATTTTCTCATCAAAACTGTATTTACAGCAACTGGATAAAAACTAGAGTTTGAAGAGGTCCAACTTGTTGGAAAATTGTTTGTCAAACAGTAAAATTGAAAACTTTGTCAAACAGTAGAATCGAAAACTAAGACTGTAAGACATATTGTACACTTTTGTGTGACGGTGAATATTTATATATTCTGACATACAATCATGTATAGAGACTATGAGTTATATTAACCAATTTAAGTACATTGAATATAATTATTTTGTGATACCTAGATATCACAACCAATATTTACCAAACACATTGACAAATTATAAGCGTGTGGACGTGTACAGAGAGTCACTGTGATGATGTACTATCAGAGTAAAGAGTCACTGTGATGACGTACTATCAAAGAAAAGAGTCATTTTGATGATATACTATCAGAGAAAAGAGTCATTGTGATGATGTACTATCAGAGAAAAGAGTCGCTGTGATGATATACTATCAGGGAAAAGAGTCACTGTGATGATGTACTATCTGAGAAAAGAGTCACTGTGATGATGTACTATCAAAGAAAAGAGTCACTGTGATGATGTACTATCAGAGAAAAGAGTCACTGTGATGATGTACTATCAGAGAAAAGAGTCACTGTGATGATGTACTATCAGAGAAAAGTCACTGTGGTGATGTACTATCAGAGAAAAGAGTCACTGTGATGATGTACTATCAGAGAAAGGAGTCACTGTGATGATGTACTATCTGAGAAAAGAGTCACTGTGATGATGTACTATCAGAGAAAAGAGTCACTGTGATGATGTACAATCAGAGAAAAGAGTCACTATGATGATGTACTATCAGAGAAAAAAGTCACTGAGAAGATGTACTATCAGAGTTAACAGTATAAATTATTAGTTTTTAAATTGTATTGTAAATGTACTTGGAACTTGAAAGTACTTTAAAAAATACTTGGTACTTGTACTTTGAAAGTACTTTTTTATTTGAGTACTTGGGCAACTACTTCAAGTACATTGATTTACGAGTACTTGTACTTAGTACTTAAGTACTTTCGATGTACTTTTCGCCCATCTCTGAGTATTGCTAATCATTTGAATAATTATTTTTGAAACGTTGCGTCTGAAATTGTAAATTCTGCTCCGGAGGGTGTGGGAGATGCAAGGAGTTACTTGGTGGGTGAAAATGTGCATTCATTTGTGTATCATCCTGTTAATGCTGATGAAGTCAGATCTATCATAGGTTCTTTGAAGGGTCGCTCTAATAAAATTCACTCGATTTCCTTGTAAGTTTTGAAGAAGATTAGTTAGCTTCTATCATAAATAGATCGATACTTTCTAGTACATTTCCATCTGTATTAAAAATAGCAAAGATAATTCCACTTCACAAAAAGTGTCCCAAAAATGTAAATACAAACTATCGTCCAATTTCGATTCTTTCCTCTTATAGTAAAATCTTGGAAAAAGTAGTTTATAAACGATTTTATAGTTATCTATCTAAATTTTCTATTTTGTCTCACGATCAATTCGGTTTCAGATCCAAAAAGTCTACCTCTCTGGCTATTTTGCACTTCCTACATAATTTGTACCCATTCCTAGATAGTGATAACTGTGTAATTTCAATTTTTTTAGACTTTTCTTAAGCATTGTGTCACTTTGATACGCTAAGGTATGGTGATGTGTCACTTTGATACGCTAAGATATGGTGATGTGTCACTTTGATACGCTAAAGTATGGTGATGTGTCACTTTGATACGCTAAGATATGGTGATGTGTCACTTTGATACGCTAAAGTATGGTGATGTGTCACTTTGATACGCTAAGGTATGGTGATGTGTCACTTTGATACGCTAAAGTATGGTGATGTGTCACTTTGATACGCTAAGATATGGTGATGTGTCACTTTGATACGCTAAAGTATGGTGATGTGTCACTTTGATACGCTAAAGTATGGTGATGTGTCACTTTGATACGCTAAGGTATGGTGATGTGTCACTTTGATACGCTAAGGTATGGTGATGTGTCACTTTGATACGCTAAGATATGGTGATGTGTCACTTTGATACGCTAAAGTATGGTGATGTGTCAATTTGATACACTAAGATATGGAGATGTGTCACTTTGATACGCTAAGATATGGTGATGTGTCACTTTGATATGCTAAAGTATGGTGATGTGTCAATTTGATACACTAAGATATGGAGATGTGTCACTTTGATACGCTAAGATATGGTGATGTGTCACTTTGATACGCTAAAGTATGGTGATGTGTCACTTTGATACGCTAAGGTATAGTGATGTGTCACTTTGATACGCTAAGATATGGTGATGTGTCACTTTGATACGCTAAAGTATGGTGATGTGTCACTTTGATACGCTAAGATATGGTGATGTGTCACTTTGATACGCTAAAGTATGGTGATGTGTCACTTTGATACGCTAAAGTATGGTGATGTGTCACTTTGATACGCTAAGGTATGGTGATGTGTCACTCTGATACGCTAAGGTATGGTTATGTGTCACTTTGATACGCTAAGATATGGTGATGTGTCACTTTGATACGCTAAGGTATGGTGATGTGTCACTTTGATACGCTAAGGTATGGAGATGTGTCACTTTGATACGCTAAGATATGGTGATGTGTCACTTTGATACGCTAAGGTATGATGATGTGTCACTTTGATACGCTAAGATATGGTGATGTGTCACTTTAATACGCTAAGATATGATGATGTGTCACTTTGATACGCTAAGGTATGGTGATGTGTCACTTTGATACGCTAAGGTATGGTGATGTGTCTCTTTGATACGCTTAGGTATGGTGATGTGTCACTTTGGCACTCTTGTTGTGTGTTTTTTTGATCAGATCGTAAACTACTTTTATTTCAAATGAATGAAGAATTAATTTTGACTTTTCTTCATTCATTTGAAATGCAATAAGAATTTTTGATGTTTTCTAATCATTTTGTGCGCTACTACCTATATCAAGTTGTGTCAATTTGGCACACTATTATATGGTGATGTGTCACTTTGGCACACTATTATAAGGTGATGTGTCACTTTGGCACACTATTATAAGGTGATGTGTCACTTTGGCACACTATTATAAGGTGATGTGTCACTTTGGCACACTATTATAAGGTGATGTGTCACTTTGGCACACTATTATATGGTGATGTGTCACTTTGGCACACTATTATATGGTGAGGTGTCACTTTGGCACACTATTATAAGGTGATGTGTCACTTTGGCACACTATTATAAGGTGATGTGTCACTTTGGCACACTATTATAAGGTGATGTGTCACTTTGGCACACTATTATAAGGTGATGTGTCACTTTGGCACACTATTATATGGTGATGTGTCACTTTGGCACACTATTATAAGGTGATGTGTCACTTTGGCACACTATTATAAGGTGATGTGTCACTTTGGCACACTATTATAAGGTGATGTGTCACTTTGGCACACTATTATAAGGTGATGTGTCACAATAATATTATGATGTGTCACTTTGACACACCATAAAATCAACACTATATTAGCATGATGTGTCACTTTGGCACACTATTATCAGCATGATGTGTCACTTTGGCACACTATTATCAGCATGATGTGTCACATTGGCCCATTGCACTCGAAAAATGTGTCAGTGGCATGAGTTCATGCATTTTAAGTGCGTCTAAAATTTTCTCAGTGTATGTACAGTTTTACAGTTTACAATTTACTAACAATGTTTAAAAAAGGTTTCAAGTACCCACACCAAAGTGCTAAACTTTACTATTTAAACTGTGAAATTTGTGAACTGTTACAGAAATATCACAAATAGCTAAATGTGCAACACACTTGTGTACAATGTTACCTTGGACCAAAATATCTCATATGAAATTGTCATAAGGTTCTAAGCATGTGTATTTGTTATCATGTACAAACAATATAAAAAGAAGGAGTGAAGAAAATAAGAAAAAATACTTATAATTTATAGAAGAAAATATTTGTTCACTTATCAACTCAGCTAACCACATCCTCTCTGACTCGCGTGGGACAGAAAGGGATAGCTCTCGCTAGCGAGGGACTGATAGGGACGAGGGATTTCAGATGTCGTAAGACGTCTGATTCCAACGTCACTCTCTCGTCTTAGATTAGATTTCACTCACAACCCAAGTCTTTAACTAACGGGATGCCCCACGTCTCTCCCACTCTGGAAGTCCTACTTCTGTTCCACCCGAGATGACCATTTCTTTTCTCTCCAAGCAATTTGTATATAACAATACCTATGTAATATGCTAATTTAAACAAATTATTTTGAAGGCAAACTTACATACCCATTATATGCAATAGAGTAAGAAATAGTGACACAAATATCATGATTTAATTAATTTCTTATATGTCAAGACCATGGAATTGGACGAAAGGACAAATCTCCTCTATTGTGTCAGATTACAATACACCCAGTGATTCTGAAATAATCAAATAAATTAACCTACTTCAAAAACAGATAGTCATGAATATTTTAATTGCAAATAAATTCAAGCATCATAAATAAAAGGTACCTAGTACAAATAATAATGCAAACATTTAAGTACATAACGACTGAAATGAGATATATATGATGCTATTTGATATAAAATAGAATAATTTGACGAGTACAGAACGAAATATAAATACCTGATTAGGTGATAAAGTCGATTGGAAAAACTGTCATCTTACCAAAATGAATCTGAGAATTGTTTTGGCACAGAACATATTTAAACAAATCTATTATAAGTTAATAGCAATGAAACAATGAAACAATTTATTCAAGAACACATGCACAGATGAAATATACAAATAGAAGGGTATAATTTAAAAAAATTAATTGAATGTATTCAAGGCCCAAGAAGCTCAAAGGCTTACTGGGCAACCTATATAATTAAATCGACACTAGAGGGTGCCATTTAATTAAATCGACACTAGAGGGTGTCAGCATCATATTGTGGTCTGAAATTATTGGTCTTTAGGCAGTATTTATTTATTTGTAATCATGCTAGGTTCTCGCCTAACTCAAAAAGGTTTCAATCAAATTGCCTGAAATTTTTATAGGTGTTTGTCATTATCCAGGAACCAGTTGGTTAGATTTTACTGATTGTTACAATAATTAGTAACATTATTTTATTATCATAGTATTCTTTAGTGACACATTTTAGTTAGGCTATATATTTATTGTTATTTGAACATATTTTTTGATTAGGAAGGTGGGAAAAATAACTTTCATCGTAAAATAAACACTAAATTAACTATCATTGATGACTGACTGTAGGTACTGTAGTACTGATAGTTGGGGCCGGAAGTGATATTTCTTCTACATAGGTAGTTAGGTACTACACCTTTTTGAATTAAATTTAAAACATTTTTAAATTAATTTAAAAGAAGTCAAGTTATATTTAAAAAGTTAGAAAAAAAGTAATTCGAGTTATATATGAAATAGCAACTTAAAGCTACTCCGTGAATACAATCACTATCCAAGGAATGTGACGAAAAGGGTCACAAGCACCGATGGCTGCACTCACGTATGGAAGAGGAAAATGAAGAGGTGCTACAGTTTTCTGTGTTATTTCTCGTTTTACGTTTTCATTAAAATAAAAATATTTTTTAAATAGATATGCTCCATTAATAAATAATCCTAATAATAATTTTTTTCTTTCATTTTGAGAATTTTATATTCCTTTCTTAGTTTACTTTATTTCTAATATATTTGTATGATGCAATCATACATTGTATTTCATCATATAATGTTGTTTGTTGTATCCGCTAGTTTGTTGTACTACACATTTCATGATTATTTAATGACCTGTCACGCCCCTACATATACATATATTTGATGTTAAGCAGTAATAAACTGCAAAAGTGTCGGACTGATGTTGGACTAGAGGGGCGTCAAACTTATGGTGTTGTCGAGCCAATGAATAGTAACCCTATGAGTTTAACTAAGACCTCGTAGTTGAAGAGCATAACCCAAAACACAAGCACTGTCCTCTTAAACTGCAAGTAGTTTGAAAAAATGGTAAACATGTAAAAATTAAAAAAAATACATAATCCAAATTACAACAGTTCGGGGCCTAAGGGACGCCACCCCCCTTCTTTCCCATCCACCAAAGACAGCTAACGGATAGAGCCCTTATGTGCTCAGTTTTTAAATCACGGTATGTTGCTAGGTACCGAGTTTATTTAGGGAAAACAATCAAATAATTCATACCTATCTATAGGGTAAGTTCTGAGTTATCGGACTGTTCCAGATTTACGAATAAGTAGAAGATGTTAAAATGAGAGTTAGATAAATAATTATAATATATTCGCTTCCTTGCTCAAAAATGTGGAACCGTTCGATAATTGGAACTTATCCTAATTAGTCAGGTACCTAAAGTGTAAATAACTAATCAATATTCTTAAATCCAATTATTTATTTAAATTTACATCTCAATTGAATAACTGAACTATAATAAACAATGAATTCAATCAATCATACCTAAAAATGCTATCATTATCACTCAATATATCACAAATCTTCATTCAAATAACGGTCAAAATAATACATCTTATTATCCACACTATGTGATAAGCCTACCTAATTGGATTTTAATATTATATTAATGTTTCTTTTAGAAACACAAAAAGTGATCAAACTGTATGATTATTATAGATAATCAAAATTCATATCCTATAATAATTTTATATGTCAGTTCAATATTATAATATAATTCAAGTATAATAATATACATTCCTATCATTTGACAATGCTAAGTTTTCTGCAGTTCAAGGCTCATAAATATTTTTTTAAACATTACGGTAGGTAGCTACTGATAGAGGGGGGGGGGGGGAGGTGTGAGATGAATGAGGGGTGCGAGGGGTGGGGGATCTGTACATTAACACTGATATACAGTTTGGGGAAAATAATGTTGCAATAAATGATAACAGAGAGAAAAAATAACCTATATAACTGTGTACTTCTATTCCTCTATAAACTTATATTTTTTTACAACTAAATATAATACATTTGTGTTAATATATAGTTAAATTTCAGCGTATTAGTCACTGGTCATTCTTCATATCCGTGAATGTGTGTGTGTACGTATGTTTCTTCTCAGAAGATCACCCACACTAGTGGACTTACATGTTTATTTCTCAATCACTGCCTATCGTATTCAAGATTTAAAACACTGATCGATTGACCGTCAAAGAAAATGTTGACTTTATGACTTAGTATACTAGCTCGTGATTATAAGGAATTAATATTTATTTTAATTTCATATTATACCGATAGCGCTATAAATAGTGTAAAAATATTGAACTTCAAATTATTTTCGGTCATAGAAGTTTATTGAAAGATACAAATGCAGTTGAGTAGTTAGTTACTCGTTAGGTACATAGAAACACTATTTTGGATAGTAGAAATTACCTTGCTACATTAGTTATAGTTAATTACTAAATATGTACATAGATACTATAATCAGGTATAAGTAAGTTAGGGACCTACATACACCAATTGGGATATTATTAGGTACCTAGATGATATAGTTTGGGGTACAGTCAAGAGCCCCCCTCCCCTCCGGTCACGAGCACCCTCTCCCTGTTTTTAAATCCTTATTTATCTAGTTAAACAAATGAAGAACTACTCAGATAGAAATAACTGAGAGTTGCAAATGTAGTTTGTTGTACTGCACACTTCATGATTGTTTAATAACCTGGCAGGAGCTCTTGACCTAGGGGGCTTACGACCTACAGCCATAGTTTGACAGTCATGATCTGAGTACCTAAGGTTAGGTATCAAGATACACTTGTTGAGTTATTTCAAATCAAATTAGATTGTTGATACACTAGTTGGTTAATCATGAGTTAGTTTCAAGATACACTAGTTAAATTAGGTATGTAATAGTTAGCGCACTCACAGGTTGTGACAGTTACAACTTTCTGTGTTATTTCTTTTTTTATATTAAAATAAAAATGATTGTTAAATAGATATACCTAGTCAATTAAAAAATAATCCAAATAATAAAATATTATTTTTCTTTCGTTTTTTTAAACTTTACATTCCTTTAATCCTTTATAAGTTGACTTTATTTCTAATAGGAATTTGTAAGATGCAATGATTTATTGTATTTTATCATTTAATGTAGCTTATTGAATCCGCTAGTTTGTTTTACTGCACACTAAATGATTATTGAATGACCTGGCAGGGGAATTGGGGGGGGGGACATATATTTGTTGTTGAATCAGATATAATTTGCAAAAGTGTCGGACTAATGTGGCGTCGGACTAAGTAGTAGTCGGACTAATGAGGCCCCGAACTAATGGTGCGTCGGACCAATGAATAGTAACCTAAACTAAACTAGTACTTATATAATATTATTAATCAACTTCAAATTTCCTGACCGTATTATTTCGTAAATAGTAATTGCAAATATTCTTTAATCTATTGGTTCCTAAGTATACATAATATAAATAATTTCCATCAGTACAAAAAATCTTCAATTCAAATATTTAAACCAATAGGAAGGTATTCTTCGTCAATTAGTTATTAAGAGATATTATAATATTCAAACATTGGTCTAGGTAGCTAACTGAATTTAAAAAATTGTATTGCGTTGCGCTATCAGTGCTCAGCTGTAAAATATTTAATAAATTGACATAGGTAGTGGGTTAAGTTACGAATTATCGGGCAGTTCCACATTTTCTGTCATATATATAATTGGTATCCGGATAATTATCACTAATACCTATTAAAATAAAGAGTATATAATATATTTTATTGGAATGTTTATTTTTTCTCCTTTGTCCGAAAATGTGGAACTGTCCAATAATTCGTAACTTACCCCAGATAACCATGAATTAGTACCTAATAAAATTTGAATGTATTTTGAAGCTTATGAAATTGACGTGAAAAAGTGGCACTAACTTACATACATACAAGTTAAATGTATCGTTAAAATGAGAGTAGTAGAGTAATGGAATGATGAATATATTAAGGTACGTAACACATGTAATAATGAGGATACAAGTACTATTGAAGAAATATAATTTAATTTTTCAGTGTATAGCTTATGTGTGATCTATGTTTAAAGATAAATAATAATTACTGCCTAGTCAAGAAAAAGTTAGTTTTTATTGCAAAAATTGAATACCATCTGACAAACTGTTACCTAGGTAATACTAATATTACTAAACCTCAAAAATTATATTGTACACGTAAAATTGAAAGAAATACAATTTCTTACATTTGTACCTAGCTAACTATGAAGCTAATTACTTTACCTGAACCTAATAATAGAATAAAAAACATTGCACATCAACCTAGCTCTTTCAAAAATGTAAAGATTATAAACTTCCATAGTTGAAAATAATTTAGAACTTGAATATATTTTCTAATTAAAACCTAATATTTAACCATAGCTGGATGCAACACTAATAATTATTATACCTATTATTTTAATCATGAGTATAACGTGGATAAAATCGTCAGTGAAAGTGACTGTACAAGAACATTCGTACGTACATGTGCTCACGCCTTCAACTGAATTAAAACTAGACACGAATTGCATTTGTTATATACTATTTTGTTATAAATAAATTAGCAGTTAACAAAGAAATATTAGTACATACTTTGATTGTAGATTTGTTTCTCAGTGCACCTATCATTCACTACCTTTTCCTTGTATATTGTCAACCCCTTCCCCTCCCTAATATTTGTCTTTTGACCGTATTTATATTATTAATGAATGATAAATACCCACTAATGTTAGCATGATAAATATCCAATAATAAATAAAAATACTGCAATATTATAATGTTATTTACGTATCGAATATTTATTTTTAATCACTTTTTCTTTGCATTAAATTACTGAAATTTTGAAACCTAGTTTTCTCAGATACTTAGGTTTAGAATAATCAATATTTCAATGCATCAAAAGATGACAAGTGTCATTGTCACTATGCACTAAACATATTTTAAAAACTTACTGATTCATTGTATTTATATTATTTTTATATTACCTAATTCATTTCTAAATTATCAGTAAATGCAATACGTTATTATTATCTGAACATATCAATGATTAGGTAGATTGAAAGAAAATAAATATATACACCTACTGAAAAGTAATCGATAAATTATTGGTTGCTAAATTAGTATCTATAAATAGTTGAATACATCCAGACCTATAAGTTTTAGTAAATATATCAAAATACTGAAAATAGTATTGTTGCTGTACTAACAGTAGGTAGGTAAACTATTGAATATTACGATGATATTTTATTAAAAATAATTATAGTTTGATATACAATATATAAATGAGAAATAATAGTGTTTTGTATTTTGTTATTCATGAATGAATAACAAGAGGGAGTAATTGTTTTGTGTTCGTGCTTTTAAATTACTTTATGATAAGCAATCAGGTATTAAGTACCAGCTTATAATGTTAATTGAATTATTGCTAATGCTCATTACGTAACTAATGAGTGTAATTTTTCTACTCTACAACAATAGAATACTGATTTTATTTGAGCGGTGTAGTTGGGTGAGAACACACATAGGTACACCGTTTGAGATATTTCCAATTCGTTTAGAAGTACAGTTGGGTAAGAATGCACCTAACTTTACCGTAGAGGAAAAGCTTCATTTCGTGGAGAGCGACACTTCGTAGTTACCCAACTTTACCTCTCTACCCTCCAATTATTCTATTTTATATCAAATAGCATCATATATATCTCATTTCAGTCGTTATGTACTTAAATGTTTGCATTATTATTTGTACTAGGTACCTTTTATTTATGATGCTTGAATTTATTTGCAATTAAAATATTCATGACTATCTGTTTTTGAAGTAGGTTAATTTATTTGATTATTTCAGAATCACTGGGTGTATTGTAATCTGACACAATAGAGGAGATTTGTCCTTTTGTCCAATTCCATGGTCTTGACATATAAGAAATTAATTAAATCATGATATTTGTGTCACTATTTCTTACTCTATTGCATATAATGGGTATGTAAGTTTGCCTGCAAAATAATTTGTTTAAATTAGCATATTACATAGGTATTGTTATATACAAATTGCTTGGAGAGAAAAGAAATGGTCATCTCGGGTGGAACAGAAGTAGGACTTCCAGAGTGGGAGAGACGTGGGCATCCCGTTAGTTAAAGACTTGGTTTGTGAGTGAAATCTAATCTAAGACGAGAGAGTGACGTTGGAATCAGACGTCTTACGAAAACTGAAATCCCTCGTTCCTATCGGTCCCTCGCTAGCGATCGAGCTATCCCTTTCTGTCCCACGCGCGTCAGAGAGGATGTGGTTAGCTGAGTTGATAAGTAAACAAATATTTTCTTCTATAAATTATAAGTATTTTTTCTTATTTTCTTCACTCATTCTTTTTATATTATTTGTACATGATAACAAATACACATGCTTAGAACCTTATGACAATTTCATATGAGATATTTTGGTCCAAGGTAACATTGTACACAAGTGTGTTGCACATTTAGCTATTTGTGATATTTCTGTAACAGTTCACAAATTTCACAGTTTAAATAGTAAAGTTTAGCACTTTGGTGTGGGTACTTGGAACCTTTTTTAAACATTGTTAGTAAATTGTAAACTGTAAAACTGTACATACACTGAGAAAATTTTAGACGCACTTAAAATGCATGAACTCATGCCACTGACACATTTTTCGAGTGCAATGGGCCAAAGTGACACATCATGCTGATAATAGTGTGCCAAAGTGACACATCATGCTGATATATAATAGTGTGCCAAAGTGACACATCATGCTAATATAGTGTGCCAAAGTGACACATCATGCTAATATAGTGTGCCAAAGTGTCACATCTCCTTATAATAGTGTGCCAAAGTGACACATCATGATTTTATAGCATGCCTAAGTGACACATCATGAATTTTATGGTGTGTCAAAGTGACACATCATAATATTATTGTGACACATCACCTTATTATAGTGTGCCAAAGTGACACATCAACTTATAATAATGTGCCAGAGTGACACATCAACTTATAATAGTGTGCCAAAGTGACACATCACCATACCTTAGAGTATCAAGGTGACACATCACCATATCTTAAAGTATCAAAGAGACACATCACCATATCTTAAAGTATCAAAGTGACACATCACCATATCTTAGAGAATTAAAGTGACACATCACCATATCTTAAAGTATCAAAGAGACACATCACCATATCTTAGAGAATCAAAGTGACACATCACCATATCTTAAAGTATCAAAGTGACACATCACCATATCTTAGAGAATCAAAGTGACACATCACCATATCTTAGAGAATCAAAGTTACACATCACCATATCTTAGAGTGCCAAAGTGACACATCACCATATCTTAGAGAATCAAAGTGACACATCACCATATCTTAGCGTATCAAAGGGACACATCACCATATCTTAGAGAATCAAAGTGACACATCACCATATCTTAAAGTATCAAAGGGACACATCACCATATCTTAGAGAATCAAAGTGACACATCACCATATCTTAGAGAATCAAAGGGACACATCACCATATCTTAGAGTAACAAAAGGACACATCACCATACCTTAGAGTATCAAAGGGACACATCACCATATCTTAGAGAATCAAAGTGACACATCACCATATCTTAAAGTATCAAAGTGACACATCACCATATCTTAGAGAATCAAAGTGACACATCACCATATCTTAGAGAATCAAAGTGACACATCACCATATCTTAGAGTGCCAAAGTGACACATCACCATATCTTAGAGAATCAAAGTGACACATCACCATATCTTAGCGTATCAAAGGGACACATCATCATATCTTAGAGAATCAAAGTGACACATCACCATATCTTAAAGTATCAAAGTGACACATCACCATATCTTAGAGAATCAAAGTGACACATCACCATATCTTAGAGTGCCAAAGTGACACATCACCATATCTTAGAGAATCAAAGTGACACATCACCATATCTTAGCGTATCAAAGTGACACATCACCATATCTTAGAGTATCAAAGGGACACCTCACCATATCTTAAAGAATCAAAGTGACACATCACCATATCTTAGAGTATCAAAGGGACACATCACCATATCTTAGAGAATCAAAGTGACACATCACCATATCTTAGAGAATCAAAGTGACACATCACCATACCTTAGCGTATCAAAGTGACACATCACCATACCTTAGAGTATCAAAGTGACACATCACCATATCTTAGAGTATCAAAGGGACACATCACCATATCTTAGAGAATCAAAGTGACACATCACCATATCTTAGCGTATCAAAGTGACACATCACCATATCTTAGCGTATCAAAGTGACACATCACCATACCTTAGCGTATCAAAGTGACACATCACCATATCTTAGCGTATCAAAGTGACACATCACCATACCTTAGCGTATCAAAGTGACACATCACCATACCTTAGAGTATCAAAGTGACACATCACCATATCTTAGAGTATCAAAGGGACACATCACCATATCTTAGAGAATCAAAGTGACACATCACCATATCTTAGCGTATCAAAGTGACACATCACCATATCTTAGCGTATCAAAGTGACACATCACCATACCTTAGCGTATCAAAGGGACACATCACCATATCTTAGAGAATCAAAGTGACACATCACCATATCTTAGCGTATCAAAGTGACACATCACCATACCTTAGCGTATCAAAGTGACACATCACCATACCTTAGCGTATCAAAGTGACACATCACCATATCTCAGCGTAGATCAAAGTGACACATCACCATATCTTAGCGTATCAAAGTGACACATCACCGTATTTTAGCGTATCAAAGTGACACATCACCGTATTTTAGCGTATCAAAGTGACACATCACCGTATTTTAGCGTATCAAAGTGACACATCACCGTATTTTAGCGTATCAAAGTGACACATCACCATATCTTAGCGTATCAAAGTGACACATCACCATATCTTAGCGTATCAAAGTGGCACATCACCGTATCTTAGCGTATCAAAGTGACACATCACCATATCTTAGCGTATCAAAGTGACACATCACCATATCTCAGCGTAGATCAAAGTGACACATCACCATATCTTAGCGTATCAAAGTGACACATCACCATATCTTAGCGTATCATAGTGACACATCACCATATCTTAGCGTATCAAAGTGGCACATCACCGTATCTTAGCGTATCAAAGTGGCACATCACCATATCTTAGCGTATCAAAGTGACATATCACCGTATTTTAGCGTATCAAAGTGACACATCACCGTATTTTAGCGTATCAAAGTGACACATCACCGTATTTTAGCGTATCAAAGTGACACATCACCGTATTTTAACGTATCAAAGTGACACATCACCGTATTTTAGCGTATCAAAGTGACACATCACCATATCTTAGCGTATCAAAGTGACACATCTTGATATAATAGAGTGCCTAAGTTACGTAGCATTATTTTACCATCAGTTGGTTACACTGATAGAATTGGTCTGAATATCACTTATTGATAAGCTATAGGGCCGCATACTAATTTTCGACTTGTATCTAAATTTCTGAGATAAACTTAACATTTATGTTTGAAAAACCCTCTTGAAAAAAAATAGCGGCGCTACTGTTGCCGCTACACAAAAAAAGAAACGCCGCTTGTGGCACACGCTACAAGTATAATTTTCATTTACCGAACAATATTAATATTCATAATTAAACTATACAATACATCACTATGAAGGGAAAGGTGCAATTTTCATATCATATTCACGATATGAAATCCATGAATAATGATATATATGCTCATAATATTGCAAAGATTTTATAATGCGAATGTTCTCTCTGACATTTTGGTATCTTAATTAACATGGTTAGAAACAACTTAACAGACTTCAATTGATTAGCTAATATAAAGGGCCGTACACACGTAGGGTTTTTAAAGTCTTTCCACCAGACTTTTTGCTAAGCTGCTCTAACTTTTTCAACGAGAATATAAGAAAAAATGATGAAATGAATGATAATTATATAGTTTTTTTCTTATTTTCTTGTTGTAAAAACAGGAGAAAAAAAAGTCTGGTGGAAAGACTTAAAAAACCCTGCGTGTGTGCGGCCATTAAGATACATTTTTAAATTTGAAAACAACTGTTTAATGTCAGTCTTTAGCGTATAGAAATATATCCATGTTTACATATGTAATGTAATTATATATTAGTGATTAATATTCCAGAAAAAAGATTAAAAAACAATTGATCACAAAAAATAATTGATTACATCACGCGATGAATAGTTTCGGCGGCAAATTGTCTCAGCGGTGAGGTGTTTTTGCGGTCAGGCGGCTAATATTTTGTTTAGATGTTTCTGCCGTCCAGTTGACTGCTCATCCTTGCTAATATAGAATATAGTAGAATATTCATAGAATACAGTAGAGACAATCGAGACGGTTAGTGTGCGTGACGTCATCACAGCAAAACTTTTAATCAAATTTAAGGCAATCGAAGAGTGGTGGATTATAAAAAAAATGTATATTTATTGCCAATATAAGAAATAAGAAAAGTGTAATGGTACATGATATTATACCAAATACACATGCTTAGAACATTATGACAATTCCATATGAGATATTTTGGTTCAAGGTAACATTGTACACAAGTGTGTTGCACATCCTGAAACCTATTTATATATTTGTTATATTTCTGTTACAGTTCACTAATACTTTCACAGTTTAAATAGTAAAGTTTAGCATTTTGGTCTGGGTACATCATACATGAAGACTTTTTAAAACATAGTTTTAAATGTACATACACTGAGAAAATATTAGAAACACTTAACCCTAGTAACCTAGGGACTGGTCCATGCGCGCCAGTCCTCATGAAAAAATATTAATAATTTTATTGTCAAACCGATTTGGAAGCCGTCTTTTCCTTACTTTTACTTTTCAACATAGTTACATATGATTATACAAAAAAGAAAGTGATAAAAGACAGGATACTCATATTATGAACATTTATTCAAATATCTCAATAAGCCCGAAATACAACTTTAAGTCAGTATATTTCAAAAACTATTAAAGGTACATGTTTCTTTTTGGCATCTTTTCCATTGTAGAATCCTTCTCCATCAACAGTTCTTATTTTCATCAAGTTTTATTCATTTTTGTGAATGTTATAAGGATTCTATTGATGGCTTTTAAGCAAATAATGGCTTTTAAGCAAATATTTTGAAAATCTAAGAAATATTTATTTTTCATCTTTGTTTGTTAATTTTATTCTAAATTAGTAACTATTCTTTTGCGTACACCAATGGATGTGTAAATATCAGATGAAGGTAATTTTATAGAAGACTAAATATAGAAAAGTCAATTTTTTGAGATTTTATAACAGTTTTAGTGAGGACTGGCGCGCCTGGACCAGTCCCTAGGTTAGTGAGCAAACTTTAAAGGGCTAGGTTACTAGGGTTAGAACGCATAAGCACATTGTGAGAGAGTGTAATGTGCAAAATTGACACATCAACATATATTAGTGTGCCAAATTCACATCAACACATATAATAGTGTGTCAAAGAGATACATCATGATATAATAGTGTGTTATGATACAACTCATCAATTCTCATTTATTTTCTATTATATGAAAATTAGACAGTGCCCAGATCACTCATCCCTATCCATCAGTAAAAAATTCTTGTCTGACTTTTTCCCTACACACAGAGAAAGGATTAGTTGAATCAAATCAAATTTGATTTGTTTTGACTCATATGAATGGGTTATTTTTGCGCCAACCTACGTGGTGAGTTGTAAACTTGTAGGTACTACTTAAAAGTAGTTAAATTGACGTGGGTTAAAACAAAACAGTCGTTTTGACTCACTCCTAAACTTAAAAAAAGTTGCGCTAACTCGCATAGTAAGTTAATTTATACACCAGATACATTGAATCAACAGTCGTTGTGAGTTACTACAATACACTCTGTCATAGTTGTTCCAATATACTTTAGAATTCTCAAAAAAGTAACTTTTAACTCTCATAGTAAGTTGATTCAATCTATAAAATGAATTGAATTAACCAATGTTTGATGACACACCATGTCATAGTTGTTTTAACACATGAAAACATGAATATAGTTCAACCAACTCACGTAAGAAATTGATTCAAAGCATAAATTGACGACCCATTAGTCATAAGTAAACTTTTTTCTCTGTGTGCATTATATCTCCCCGACGGACTATTTTCCC
The DNA here is from genome assembly GCA_947561585.1 of Caprella mutica. Classification (NCBI taxonomy): domain Eukaryota; kingdom Metazoa; phylum Arthropoda; class Malacostraca; order Amphipoda; family Caprellidae; genus Caprella; species Caprella mutica. The sequence goes on from CANNZV010003266.1 coordinate 24,410, forward strand.
GCCGGAATTTTCGCCGCCGAATTGTTTTTTAATCTAAACTTTGGATCACAATTCAATATTATGATTTTTAATTTTATTTTCGAAATATAAGAAATAGTTTTGATATAAAAATTTGTTGTTGTCGTGAAATGATATACCGAAGTCTGTTGTCACAAATAACGGACCTTTTTCCAATTAGTTTTCACTGGAGAATTTAAGAGAATAGTTAGATATTGGTTATTATTCTATAAAAATGGTTAAACCATTGTGAGTTCTTAAATGTGTAAATATTAAAAACCCATATTGGAATGAAAGGCCCTATTAAAAGAGGGTAATATTAAGTATAACAATAATGTATAGTATGTTCATTAATTCTGTACAATATTAATTGGTAAATTAATAAGATTCAATAAAATGTATTATCTATTTATTGTATACCCTGTAAAAAATATATACCCTGTATGATGAGAAATGGAGTCAGGGTCACTACCAATTCCATAAAATCAACACTGAAATCTATTGCACCTTTGGGAACATATATAAGCAAAGAGCTTTGAGGGCATCCTAAAAAAATTTAGGTTGCTCCTCGTGTTCTGGAAAGACATAAATTTGAAGGAGTAATTGAGAGATCTATATTTCTTTACTCAATTAATAAATTCACGGTATTTATTACTATAAGGCTGGAATAACTATTGTAGCTTGCGACGTTTGGCAATCCCATATATAGTATTGAGCGACTATTCCCCATAATGCTTGTATATAATTAATTTACAAAGGCACAGTCCTAAAATCAAAACGACCAATATGGACACATGAAGAAATCAAAGCTATTAATAAGACTATATATATTACTGTGTACTAATAAAATTGGTCTTCTATTGCAAGGTGTATGTTTTATCAAAATTATGCGTAAATAATCCAATATACTGATACATTATTCGTCGGGGGAAAGTTTGGGCGAGAAAAAAGTTCAGCTAGGAAAAGTCCGGCACCCTATATTGGTGAAGTCCCAAACAACCATGCACGTGCCTCCTAATGAGGTTTATTAATATCCTGGCTTTAGAAATGACAGGACGCATCATGTCCTTGTACCTTTCTTTCATCTAATTCATTCAATTATTAGTGATGTGAATCATCAGTGACAAATTATAGATCACGTAATATTAAAGCCATAAGGGGTATTAATAACATTCATCTGATGATTATCAAAAGTTGAGTTATACTATCAAAGATTTAAAAAATTGACTGAGTGTTATAGGTTTTATGCGTTTACACAGGTTTTTATCAGCCATTGTCATTTAATTACTTTTGCAATATTGCAATTCATAATTAATGTCAATAATAATAATCACTAATAAATATACTAATGTTTAGTTTATGTTCTTGTATCTATCTCCACCTTATGCAGCAATTGAAATGAGAGAAAATAAACAATGAAAGAATAATTGAAAGAAAGTTAATTAGCAATTTTTTTTGTCAGTGTCACACTATAATAGTGTGTCAGTGTCACACTATAATAGTGTGTCAGTGTCACACTATAATAGTGTGTCAGTGTCACACTATAATAGTATGTCAGTGTAATACAATAATAGTGTGTCAGTGTCACACTATAATAGTGTGTCAGTGTCTCACACATTTTACAGGTTTGGTCGATTATCTACTATAATATTAGACATACAGTTCCTCATAGATCTCGTATCCTCTTCCCGTACGAATTGCCAGGGTCCCCAGCTCAGTCGTTGTGTCTAGCCCTCCATTTTGTAGACAGACATTCACAATATGAAGATAGTAAACACCACAGTATATAGAATAGGGTAGTAGGGACACTGCATTATATTTTGAATTGCGGATGTAGTCTAGTGACGTCATCAGGTTTTGGCTCGTTGCTATAGCAACCCGACGTTCAAAACTGAAGTTTGGGCGGCCATCTTAGATTACTATTAACATTGACTCTGGAGCTTACTTTATCAATTTATCCTGCTGTGTTTCTTTAATTTTTCACTTAAAATAATTCAGGATGTGATTTCACTGATGCTAAACGATTGAAAACTCTGCAATTCTTGAAAATGATACAGGTAGGTCCTTAGTAGGGTAAAGTTTAAAATTACCTACCTACCAGATACTGGGATAGGTACTTATTTTTCTAACCTTAGCTATTAGGTCTTTAGAGTAACTAGGTACCTGTAAATAGCTACCTAGGTATTTATTGGCATTATCTACTCACGTATAGTTATATATTTTCTCTCTGAAGTCTGAATCAACTTTCTTCAGCCAAAATATAATATGTATTAATAAAATTCAGTCTGTATTTGGTGTGCAAAATTCCACTGACTTTTTAAAAATCCACCATAAATTTCCAGTAATTTGGCTGATCCAGTGGCGACAGAAACGTCACAGATCCACCAACATTTTTCCCACTGAAAATTAATGGTAATGTAATATAGGATAAAATACCTAAAAATCAACCGACTTTGCCATAATCCAGTTTGAAAAGTAGGTATCCTCAGACCCAGGATTTTTTACAGAAATTGGAATTTGGGCGCAGCAAATAACATGGGAATATAGGAATTAAATAGGACTTGGGCGCCTCAGGATTAATCCACACATCCTGCTCTACTTTTCAGACTGGGCCATAATATTTTTTTCAATGCAGAAAAATTCCACCGACAAGTTGGTGGAATTTACCTTGAAATACAGTCTGCTATGTATATGACATATATGTCAGTCTGCACTCTGCAGAATATACCTTTCAGATATATATATCGATATATTTCAGATATTGAGGTATTCTCTTACAAACAATTTTGAATTAATTCCTATAGCTATTTACCCTTGTAAATTAATCTCAAAGACTATTTTATTTATTTACTTAATTTTACTGTGAACAGAAATACAGAATAAAGATCTGTAACCTAATTAGATTTTGGATTTTGCTTTCCTCAGACTGGAGAATATGGGCCAGGGCTGCCAGGCTGTACCGTTCGATATAAATATAAATAATATATTGATGGTAATTGGCTAATTGGTAAGTAGGTACCTAGATTTTGCTGGGCTACATTTTAATCAGCTATTCAGCCTCTTCTAACTAGACTTCTAAGCTATGAATTTAGCTATCATCCCATGTTTCGGACAATGACAGACAGTCTGTCTGACAGTGGAAGCTTGATATTATTGCCTTTTCACCTCATCTCTGTGAATATATAGATAATAGTTATTTCTCCATTTCAAATTTAAGTGAAAGAAAATATAGTGATGAATAGAATAAGAATATAGGTAGGGCAAGCTTTTGAATTATATTGTTTTCTCTATGCCCAGTTAATCTTGAGTTTGTTATATTATATTTTCAACATTCGTAACGTTATTCCCCTTGTTTCCAAATATAAGTGGATTTGGATGAATATAATTTATAAATTTCATCCTCACTTTTATTCCATCATTTAAAGTTTTGAATTTCTGTTTTTCATTCTTATAATCACTAATTAAATTACTGCTACTGTTTGAATTATTGTCGAATGCTGACACTGAACTGGTGATCAATTTCTCATTTCTCTCAACAATAAATAATTTTACTTTCTCAATATTATTATCCTTTCATAATGGCATCCTTTCTCTAAGTTGCCTGAGTACCACAGTGAGCTGGTTTGTATAAATGCATAAAGTGGTTAAACATTTTTTTTCCCTTTTTATAATAAATCTCTAATAATGATGTTTTCAAAGGAAGCCAAAATATGCTCTGTTCATTTTGATGTAGCAACGTACAATTTATTTTATTATATACATTCCAAAAGGCAAATTTAGTTAAACCTAATCCGATTTAGTCACTAATGTGCTAAAATGGCCGGATATTAGCCCATGAAATGTATGGGTAGAATGGTTGTCGCATATTGTTAGATATTCTAATTCGATGAATTTTTTAGGGTTTAATTTATTCACAAGTATCTATATTTATGTCAACCTGATTCAACTTCATGTTAATAACCAGAAAAAACCCGAGCTTCCGTTCAATCTTTCGTTTTTTTTAATTCCGTGAATTAGGAACACTCAGATATATAGCTGTGACGTCACTGTCCTCACTTGATTTTGTACTATTTTATACCCGTTGATGTGTCCCTACTAGGGGTATTCTATATACTGTTGTAAACACGGACATGAAATGGCGGCGACTGGCACAGATTTAGACACACAGAGAGCGCAGTGTTTACATTCAGATGCGGTGGAATACTCCTTTATTGCGCGTCTGGCAACTCTGAAGTGAAAACTAGATGATGAATTAAAATTCTGAAGGCTTTCCCGTAAACTTTTATCTCGATAAGGAAGGTACAAATTTAATGAGTGAGAATACGGGAAACCCATCTTATATCATAATGAAAATGAATATTTTATACATTTTGTTTTCAATATGTAATTTTCAATTTCTTCTAAAATGTGTCTATGTATTTATATGAATTCAAAGTTATATTTACTATATAATCTTATTATTTGACATAAAGATCTAAATAATGAATGGAGTAAATGCTTAACTATGGTTTACATTTACTAATATCGAAGTCGGTATTTTCCTGTTTTCATCCCGCATTTTCTATTTTAAAGGAACAAATGTATTAAAGAACTTATTTTAACTCTCACATTTTTCGCAATTAACCCACCTGCCAGGTCATTAACTGATCATGAAGTGTGCAGAATAACAAACTAGCTTATACAATCTACAACTGACCACGTGACGGCCATCTATATTAAGATTTATGTCCTCTAATATATTTCTAATATATTTGTTTCATTAAATTGGTGGGGAAATGTCGGGGAGGTAATAGAAGTGATGGGTAAAAACAGGATTGAAATAGAAGTGGCAAGGAGGTAATAGAAGTGCCAGGTTGAAAACAGGATTGAAATAGAAGTGGCGGAGAGATAATAAAATTGGTGGGGTGAAAACAGGATTGAAATAGAAGTGGCGGAGAGGTAATAGAATTGGTGGGGTGAAAACAGGATTGAAATAGAAGTGGCGGGGAGGTAATTAAAGTGGTTTGGTGAAGGCATTATTTAAATAGAAGTGGCGGGCAGGTAATAGACGTGGTGGGATGAAAACAGGATTGAAATTGAATTGGCGCGGTGGGGGGGGGGGAGAGATTTCGGAGTGAAAACAGGATTGAAATAGAAGTTACAGGGAGGTAATAGAAGTAGCGGGGTGAAAACAGGTTAAATAGAAGTGGCGGGGTGTTAACAGGATTGAAATAGAAGTGGCGGGTAGGTAATAGAAGTGGTGGGATGAAAACAGGATTGAAATAGAAGTGGCGTGGAGGTAATAGAAATGGCGGGGAGGGTGACATGAGTTTTGCCTGGCGGAATTTTGCCAGTGTGGAATTTTGCCCACCGGATTTTCACCCGGCGGAATTTTCACCGTTGATTATATATTAATAGCTTTAAATTGGTAGATTGTAAATTAAAGTTTTAAAATGTGAGATTCAACTTTCATAAGCATAAAACGTTTTAATGTAACTTTAACATAATGTAACATATTTACCCAATTTAAATAGCCACGAAATTGAAAATATAATGAATATGATTTTACTTAAAATAATTACAGAACATCTTATAAATTGGACAGTAATATATTTTGACAGTAGTTTAGATTAAAATAATACTATATGGTTTGCTACATTTAAAATACTGTAATTTAGTATTCTTAACTTTTGGTCGTAATTTCCTTGCGGCTTTTTTCACCTGTACAGTACTTCGTGACGAGATGTGACTAAATGTTCATTGATATGTTTAATGATTTCATTAACGATTTCATAGTTTCCAATCATACATTAAGTATTAATAGGATTATATTTTAAATAATGACATCTTTTCCCCGATAATAAATATTATCTACGTCATTATGAAAGGGATAAGACAATAGATGTAATAGAGCAAACTTCACACTTCAGGAACCAACTGATTACATTGAATGAATCTTCATCTTTCTTTTTCAAGTCGCATAATACCATTCATAATAACTGTTAAATTGTAACAATTATATAGTTTGTTTCTTGAATTATTGAAAATGTTGAATTATTGTTTGTTAGGTTAACCTTACTTTTTTCAATTATGGTGATCAGTGAATTCTACGAGAAAGTTAGTATATATGTATATGTATGATATGCTCAGTAATTATTTTAAGTAAATTCAAAATTCATTTTATTTCAATTTCCGTGGCTATTTAATATTAGTTGAATAAAACTTGTAATAGTACAATTTGATAAAGTTAAATTATAACACTTTATATTTATGTAAATTGCATCTCGCATTTTAAACTTTTAACTTACAATTTACCAATTTAAACCTAAAAATATATAACCCACGGGAAAAATTCTGCCAGGGCAAAAATCCGCCTGGCAAAATTCTACACTGGGAAAATTCCGCCGTGTAATATTCCGCCGGGAAAAATTCCTAGAACCGGCGGGGAGGAAACAGGATTGAAATAGAAGTGGCATGTTGGTAATAGAAGTGGTGGGGTGAAAATAAGATTAAAATAGAACTTGTGAGGTGACAACAAGATTAAAGTAGAAGTTGTGGGTGAGGTAATAGAAGTGGTGGGGTGAAAACAGGTTGGAATAGAAGTGGCGAGGAGGTAATAGAAGTGGCGGGTTGAAAACAGGATTAAAATAAAAGTGGCGGAGAAGAAATAGAAGGGGCAGTATGAAAATAGGATTAAAATAGAAGTGAAAGGGAGGTAATAGAAATGGTGGGGTGAAAACAGAATTGAAATAGAAGTGACGGGGAGGTAATAGAAGTGGTGAGGTGAGAACAGGAATAAAATAGAAGTGGCAGTGAGGTAATAGAAGTGGCGAGGTGAAAACAAGATAAAAATAGATGTGGCGGGGTGAAAACAGGATTAAAATAGATGTGGCAGGGTGAAAACAGGATTAAAATAGAAGTGACGGAGAGGTAATAAAAGAGGTGGGGTGAAAACAGTATTAAAATAGAAGTGTCAGTGTGGAAACAGGATTAAAATAGAAGTGGCAGTGAGGTAATAGAAGTGGTGGAGTGAAAACAAGATTTAAATTGAAGTGGCGGGGAGGTAATAGAAGTGATGGGGGTGAAAACAGAATTAAAATAGAAGTGGCGGCGAGGTAATAGAAGTGGCGGCGAAGTAATAGAAGTGGCGGGGAGGTAATAGAAGTGACAGGATGAAAACAGGATTGAAATAGAAGTTGCGGGTAGGTAATAGAAATGGCGGGGTGAAAACAGGATTAAAATAGAAGTGGCATGGAGGTAATAGAAGTGGTGGGGTGAAAACAGGATTAAAATAGAAGTGGCGGAGAGGTTATAGAAGTGGTGGGGTGTAAACAAGATTAAAATAGAAGTGGCGGGATGAAAAAAACAGGATTAAAACAGAAGTGGCGGGGAGATACTTGAAGTTGCGGGGTTAAAACAGGATTAAAATAGATGTGGCGGTGAGTTAATACCAGTTGCGGGATGAAAACAGGATTAAAATAAAAATGGCGGGGTGAAAACAGGATTAAGATAAAAGTGTTGGGGTGAAAACTGGATTAAAATAAAAGTGGCGGGGTGAAAACAGGATTAAGATGTAAGTGTTGGGGTGAAAACTGGATTAAAATAAAAGTGGCAGGGAGGTAATAGAAATGGTGAGGTGAAAACAGTATTAAAATAGAAGTGGCGGGTAGGTAAACAGGATTAAAATAGAAGTTGCGGGGTGAAAACAGGATTGAATAGATGTGGCCGGGTAAAAACAGGATTAAATTAGAAGTGGCGGGGAGGTAATAGAAGTGGCGGGATGAAAACAGGATCAAAATGAAGTCTCGGAGAGGTAATGGAAGTGGCGGGGTGAAAACAGGATTAAAATAGAAGTGGCAGTGAGGTAATAGAAGTGGTGGGGTGAAAACAAGATTGAAATAGAAGTGGCATGAAGGTAATAGAAGTGCTGAGGTGAAACAGGATTAAAATTGATTTGGTGGGGTGAAAACAGGATTAAATTGGAAGTTGCGGGGAGGTAATAGAAGTGGCGGGGTGAAAACAGTATTAAAATAGAAGTGGCGGGGTGAAAACAGGATTAAAATAGATGTGGCGGGTGAAAACAGGATTGATGTTTGTATGCTGATTTAAGATGTCAGTATGCTGACATCTTTTAGGATGTCGGTATGATCCTTTATGATGTCTGTATGCTCCTTTAAGATATCGGTATGATCCTTCATGATGTCTGTATGCCTCTCTATGATGTCTGTATGCCCCTTTACAATGTCAGTAGGATCCTTTATGATATCTGTATTCTCCTTAAAGATGTCTGTATGCCCCTTTAGGATGTCGGTAGGATCCTTTAAGATGTCTGTATGCCCCTTTATGATGTCAGTATGCTTCTTTTAGATGTCTGTATGTCACTTTACGATGTATGTATGGCGTATGCCCCTTTGCGATGTCTGTATACAGTATGCCCCTTTGCGATGTGTGTATACAATATGCCCCTTTACGATGTCTGTATGCCGTATGCCCCTTTACGATGTCTGCATGCCGTATGCCCCTTTACGATGTCTGTATGCCGTATGCCCCTTTAAGATGTTTGTATGTTCCTTTGATTTATAATTAATAACTACTTAGTGAGAAACTGTGATAACTAAGGGATAATAATATAAAATATACAGATATTCAATATTTGTATTTCTTTTATTGCTCACTGTAGATAAATATGACAAAACTAAACTTTTACATTTGGTACGTCATGCTTCCTATCGGTAAATAGATCTAACGTCTTAATATAACCAATTATATAACTTGCAGTGGTAACCAGAAAGCTTAATTATAACTTGAGTATAGAGCACTCTGTAGTCTGAAGAAGTTGTTGTTTCCATAAAAATTACAATACCTTGTAACCTTATAGCTAACATTACACATGTTATGGGATGATGGTAATGAAATTATGATTACTAACTACATTAATCATTATTTATTATAGCTAATAAAATACAGTTTTGATAATTATGATTTTTAATTGATGAATAAATCAATTGGAAGCAGTTATACCAATATATTATATTATGCATTTATTAATCATTAGACTCAATGATTCATTAGTGATTAGACATATAGCTACTGTAATACATGTTAATGGTCAATATGTAAACTTCAATTTATCATTTACAGACTAACAAGGTTTCTCCCAGATTCCCCCAGTTTCCCCCGGGAAAACCAAAAAAACTTCTTTGAGGTTTCCCCCAACCAACCCTGATGTATAGCTACTAGTTACTAGTAGCTAGATATATATCTATATAGTCATTGTTTATTTATTTTGTTTTATAATGTCCTATTATCCAGTAGATGCACAGAATAATATAAATAATGATTTATACAATAGTTATCTTTGAAATAGACAATAGTGTCGAAGGTGTTCCAGCATCATGGATGAAAAACATTAAAGGTCAAACTTTGTGTTATTGGCCTGATACAAAAACTGCAGGAGGTCTTACAAATGCAATTAAGAACCTTCACCCTCACAAATTAACTTGGACTCTCTACAAATGCAGAATTTTTTTGAAGCTGACACTTACCAAGAAATGAGAGACAAGTGCAGAGAGGCAGCATATTTAACAGCTACTGAGAACACTGATGAGGAGTCAGAGGTTGTTGCTGAAACAGAATCTGATAATGAGGATATTATTCCTCAGCCTCCTCAGAAGAAGAGAAAAGTTCCAATTAAACCAAATTTCCCTAAATCTTATCCTTTGCCATTGTCAGTAGATGCAACTCTCTCAGCAAACAACAATAGAATTGTTGAAAAAATAGAAACCAAATTATAAAACATTATTGAAAGCTTTAACTGATATGCATAAAACAATGATGGAGTTTGGAGAGGAATTGCAAGTCATTAAAATAATGATGAGAAAATACAATTCTACTGCTCGCATTGATATCAGCATTAAATTCCTCATTTACCTGTTAAAACACAAGATGAATTGAGAGTGCTAGAAGATTTACTCCTCAGTGATGATAGAGAAAAGCGCAATTTGAAAATGAAGCTAAGCAATTTTGGAGGATCTCAACTGAGGAGTAGAGTCTATAACATGGTAAAAAATTCAATTACAAGTGAAGTAGCCATTCTCTATTACATGCAGGGAAAATGTGGAAAGATAATTTTCAAAGATCTTAATTTATACTCCTGTATCCGGGGTAAGAATATTTTATTTATGATAGATTAACTGCATGACAATGTGAATAATAAAATAAAAATGGAGGAATTTTTAATCTTCCATATCATGATTTATTTTATTTACCATTATTTAGCATACAGATGCTCTATCCTTAAACTCTCTGTGATAAATGGAAGAGAAGTGGATGACATCCCTTGGGTGGGCCTCTCAACTGTTGTAATTTGGATTATATATTGTCTTCTATATTTTACTATGTTTTATCTTTTCTTAACGCTACTTGCAGTTTTAGAGGATAACGGTAGGGTTATGCTCTTCCACTACCAGCTCTTAGATTCTTGTGTTAGGTAGACTTGTAGACTTCATTAACTATCACCTCTTCTTTTTCCTCTTCCCTCCCTGAGCGTAGCCTTTGGTGTTTGTATCCCTTTTTGTCACATTCCTTGGTAAGTGACTATATTCATGAAGTAGCTTCTCTACATCCATGATCAGCGCTGTGACTTAGTCTTGTATTTAATTTCCTTTTGACATCAGTGATATATTTTACATATGGCTGAAATGGCACTTCAAACCCCCATCCTCTATTTACCTACTTGAGTAATTCACTCTCATGTATCTGATCTCTCACAAGGTAATTTCTTCTAACTTAATAAGGGCTGTGGAGTCTGAGTTGTGATGTTGGAGTCAAAGCTTTTTTTGGTGGAGATGGAGTCAGGAGTCGAAAATTTGTCCCGACTTCGACTCTAAGCTATAGGTAGATATAAGTCACAAAAATTTAGATCCATTTTATTTGTTGTTCATCATGTTAAATATCTCATAAGAACTAATAACTACTCATAGATATGAAATGACTCAATATTGCTTATAAAAATAGTGTAAAACTGTTTGTTGGAATCGGAGTAGTGAAGTCAGAATCAAGGAGTCGGTGAAATTCTTTATAAAGGAGTTGCAGTTGGACTCGATAAATTCAAAATAAAGTTATTTCAAAATGGTCATTATTCAAATAGGCAATCTGTGTTAGTGTTATTTTAATAATTTAATTCATCTATTTCAGATGCGGCTAAAGCCTCCCCTTTTGGAAAGTCTGCTGCTTTGTCAGAAATAAAAAAATTCATAGCAGTAAGCTTAACTCAAGCTAAGGACAGACTTTCTAATAGAAAAAAATAGTGGAGAGAGAGGAGCAAATAGAGATGAAGAAGAGAATGAAGAGATGATTAGGGGGGATGTAAATGATAAAGAGATGATTATGGAGGTTGTAAATGATAAAGAGATGATTAGGGGGGTTGTAAATGATAAAGTGATGATTAGGGGGGATGTAAATGACAAAGAGATGATTAGGGAGGATGTAAATGACAAAGAGATGATTAGGGGGGATGTAAATGACAAAACGATGATTAGGGAGGATGTAAATGACAAAGAGATGATTAGGGGGGATGTAAATGACAAAAAAATGATTAGGGAGGATGTAAATGACAAAAAAATGATTAGGGAGGATGTAAATGACAAAGAGATGATTAGGGAGGATGTAAATGACAAAGAGATGATTAGGGGGGATGTAAATGACAAAGAGATGATTATGGGGGATGTAATTGAAGAAGATATGTAAAGCCAGGTATTCATGAAAGATAAGAGGAAATGGAGGAAATTTTATTATTGAAGAACTTTATTATTAGCTGTAATTAAACTGTGAAACTTTTCAACTACTTTAAATGGATACATTAATGTGTTTCATAACTTTAATTTTGTTCAATAAATGTTTATTTTTTGTTCAATGGAATTTTTTGTTATTTTACATGGTTATACTAGGACATTGTTGTTGCTAGTTTTTAGCACAACAAGGTGAGACCTCAATTTAAAAGGTCAGCGACCAAACGCAAAGGAGTACCTCAAAAAGCATGAAAAATAGTGTTTGTCTTTATTTAATATATTAGCTACTTAACCCTAATGAATTTGACTGTCAAAAACAACGGGAGAGTTTGACTATGTGTTAAAAAAACACATATCTTATATATGAACCTACGGTACTGTATTTTTTACAAGTTGTTAGTATACATACTAAGATAATGTGTACCAAATTTCAAGTAAAAATATTGAATATATAAGGAAAAATAAATACATAGGTATATAAGACATTGGTAACTGAGCGAACTGAACTGTGATTGGATGGGGTGTGAGCCAATCACAGGTCGCGCATTTGTCTCTACTACACAAAAACATGGAATAATGCTTGTGTATTGGCTAAGTAAACTGTATTTCTACGTTGCCACACGTCACTTAAGTACAATTAATTCCATATTTTTATTGATCTACGCTAATTTACACCGATAAGTAAATAAGTTTTAACTTTTGAACACAAAAATATACTTGGTATTTATGTAGGAACAAAGTCAAGAAAGGCCAGTAAATTTAAATGAATGACATGAAAGATATAAAGTAATTGAGATAATGTGTGCCTAGAAAGCACACGTCAAACTCATTAGGGTTAATTGTGTAGTGATAACAGTTTGAACTATTTTTCATTTGCAAGGTGTTGGTGGAAATGCTCCTTACTAACTTCAATTTTCTATTTGAACAGAATAGGTACCACATTTTTTTAAGCCTTGATGTTTTGCTGTAAATTTTTAACTTTACTAGTTTCATTCACATTTAACTCCTTTATATTATTTCTTATTTTTCATATTCCTTTTGGATAGAATTGACATTTGTAAGAAAATGAATTTTAAAGAGCATAAATAAATATTGATTTAAAAAGCTAGAATAGATAAAATGTATATTATTTTGTAAATGGAATTATTCAAAATTGATCAATTCAAATTTACATACAAATTTTAGTGCATTTATAAGTTATCAATTTAACGTTTATGAATCTTTTAAAATTTACTATAGCTATATTGTTTATAGTTTATACCTACTCAACTTTGAAAACTATAGTGTATTATATTCTTTATTCTGCAATTGAAGATGGTCTGTCCTCTAATCTGTAATTCATTAATTTGAGTATTCTCTTTATGTATTCGAAGCAGTCTAAATCCAAACCTAGATAGTAATTACCCTTTTTATTTCAGTTAGCTATGATCCTTGATGTCTGTCTTCTACACCACCTGTCTGCCTGCTCTACCACCACATCTACCAATTGTACACCACCTCCATCGACAGTAATTGCAATGATGATGTAGCTAGGGATTATTCGGCACCTAGATTTGCTCTGGATATTGTAAGATGATGTACATTCAATGATTAACAACCCTGGTGCTCATGATGTAACCTATTGAGATCCATGGTACCTTGTCTGTTGTTATTTGTGTACATCTCTTAACTGAACTACATGAAGCAGTTTGCATTGGAGGATTGTATTACATTGCGCCTGATGAATATAAGTATTGCAGCATTTATTATTTATTTTCTGAATCATCTATAAAATCTCTCTACCTATTGTATAATTAAATTTTAACATTGTTAACTTTTTCTCTGTGTCTTTAGCCATTATTTAATTCTAGATATTTTATCATATTTAATATGAATTTCTTCTTTACTATCTATAAAGATTTTGGACCTGTGTTATTTTTAAAATTGTTTAGTTTTTCATTAAAAATATTGGAGATATATTCTCCGGTATTACAGCAGTATATGCTCAATGTTAGGGTAATAATGCAGTTAATCTTGTTGCAATAGCTCATACAATATTGGGGTAATAATGTCTTAATCTCGGGGAAGCACTGTACATATTATTGGGTCAATAACGTACTTAATCTTGGGGCAACACTGTACACAGTATTGGGCCAATAACGTACCTAATCTTGGGACAACACTGTACACAGTATTGGAGAAACATCGTACACAGTATTGTAGCAATATCGGACACAGTATTGGAGCAATATCGTGTACACAGTATTGGGCAATATCGTACACAATATTGCCCCAATTTTATAAATCCGTGTATTGGGGCAATATTGCGAGTGATATTGACAAAATATAGGACTCAATATTGAAGCAATATTTTCCCAATAAATTTTGCTAAGTGGGTAATGCGAGTTGGCGCAACATTTTTTAAGTTTAGGAGTTAGTCAAAACGACTGTTTTGTTTTAACCAACGTCAATTTAACTACTTTTAAGTAGTACCTGCAACTCACCACGTAGGTAGGCGCAAAAATAACCCATTTATATGAGTCAAAACAAATCAAATTTGATTTGATTCAACTAATCCTTTCTCTGTGTGTACAGTGTGCTGTGGATGATTTTTGAAGTGTGCTTGGGCTGATTTTTGCACTATCCTTTTGCTGATTTTTGCAGTATGCTTGGGCTGATTTTTGCAGTGTGCTTGAGCTGATTATCGCAGTGTGATTGAGCTGATTGTTGCAGTGTGCTTGTGCTGATTTGTACAGTGTGCTTGGGCTGATTTGTACAGTGTGCTTTGCTTGGGCTGATTTGTACAGTGTGCTTGGGCTGATTTTTGCAGTGTGCTTGGGCTGATTTTTGCAGTGTGCTTGGGCTGATTTTTGCAATGTGTTTGGGCTGAATGTTGCAGCGTGCTTGGGTTGATTGTTACAGTGTGCTTGGGCTGATTGTTGCAGTGTGCTTGTGCTGATTTGCAGAGTGTGCTTGGGCTGATTGTTGCAGTGTGCTTGGGCTGATTGTTGCAGTGTGCTTGTGCTGATTTGTACAGTGTGCTTAGGCTGATTTTTACAGTGTGCTTGGGCTGATTCGTACAGTGTGCTTGGGCTGATTTGTACAGTGTGCTTGGGCTGATTTGTACAGTGTGCTTGGGCTGATTTGTACAGTGTGCTTGGGCTTATTTGTACAGTGTGCTTGGGTTGATTGTTACAGTGTGCTTGGGCTGATTGTTTCAGTGTGCTTGTGCTGATTTGTACAGTGTGCTTGGGCTGATTTGTACAGTTTGCTTGGGCTGATTATTGCAGTGTGCTTGGGCTGATTGTTGCAGTGTGCTTGGGCTGATTGTTGCAGTGTGCTTGGGTTGATTGTTGCAGTGTGCTTGGGCTGATTGTTGCAGTGTGCTTGAGCTGATTGTTGCAGTGTGCTTGGGCTGATTGTTGCAGTGTGCTTAGGCTGATTGTTGCAGTGTGCTTGGGCTGATTTGTACAGTGTGCTTGGGCTGATTGTTGCAGTGTGCTTGGGCTGATTGTTGCAGTGTGCTTGGGCTGATCGTTGCAGTGTGCTTGGGCTGATTGTTGCAGTGTGCTTGGGCTGATTGTTGCAGTGTGCTTGAGCTGATTATTACAGTGTGCTTGGGCTGATTGTTGCAGTGTGTTTGAGCTGATTGTTGCAGTGTGCTTGGGCTGATTGTTGCAGTGTGCTTGAGCTGATTATCACAGTGTGCTTGGGCTGATTGTTGCAGTGTGCTTGGGCTGATTGTTGCAGTGTGCTTGAGCTGATTATTACAGTGTGCTTGGGCTGATTGTTGCAGTGTGTTTGAGCTGATTATTACAGTGTGCTTGGGCTGATTGTTGCAGTGTGTTTGGGCTGATTGTTGCAGTGTGTTTGGGCTGATTGTTGCAGTGTGCTTGAGCTTATTGTTGCAGTGTGCTTGAGCTGATTGTTGCAGTGTGCTTGAGCTTATTGTTGCAGTGTGCTTGAGCTTATTGTTGCTGTGTGCTTGAGCTTATTGTTGCTGTGTGCTTGGTTTTAATGATTAGAGAAATACAAAAGAATTGAGTGGATGGGAGGTTTAAGCAAACCTTGAACTCCTATTAAATAAATGATTTTTCTTGTAAGCATTGCAGTGAAATATTTCTTATTACAGCTCCTAGGTACCCTATTTAATTGTAAAATTAGTAATTACTGAATTAATTATTTCTAATTTCAGGTGCTCTTGCTGAAGGTCCTTTGAACGAGATGTGGTGTTAAAGAAGCTAATCACCCCTGCCCCTTGAACTCTGAACTGTTGGAATTTATATTATGTATTTATAGTTCTTTTTCATTTTTACCATGTTAATCAATTTTTCAACGCTACTTTCAGTTTTATAGGACAGCGCTAGGATTATGCTCTTCAACTACGAGGTCTTAGATTTTGTGTTAGGTAGACTCCTACGTAGGCTTCATATACTATTTACCTCTTCAGTTTTCTTGTACAACCGTTATTGCAACCACCAGCCGGTGCTTGTGACCCTTTTTGTTACATTCCTTGGTAATTAAGTGACTGCATTCACTGAGTAGCATTTCTGCGTTCATGAGCATTGTCACCGACGATTGTAGGTGTTTTTTATAAGTAAATGTATTTAATTTGTTGGAATTGTTTTTCATTTAGTTTTCCTATGATTGGAAATGTAAAACTGTTCAATAATTAGGAACTTTCCCTATTTGGTATTTGTTTCATAGGAGTATTTTTGAGGTAGCGGTTACGCCGATTGGGGTAGTGGGTGACAAACTTCATTCAATGTGGACATTATTTAAATCATTATATATTATGTGACTAAATTCTCGAAATAGCTTTTATGCACAATGAATAAGAGAGCTTCTTTTGTATTGAGTTACATTCTTTTTAGAGTTTAATAGCTAACTCAAGTCGAAGAAGGTTACTGACTTGAAGCTTACATCTAATGGATAGATGTTTAATTCCTTGTATTCATATTCAATATATACACTCGTGCCAGATATTGACTGAAATGCTGCTACTGAATAATGTCATTTTCATAATATAGCTATATGCATACAATGCGTATATTTATATATTATGAATGTGCCATTCATATTCAGGGTAGTATTAATGCAGTCAATATCTGCCGCGAGGGTTTTTTAATAAAATATTTCAGTCGTAGTAGCCACTTCGTTCGGCCCGCATTCCGCAATTAGGCGTTTTAATTGCGGAATGTAATTAGTAATTACAATAACTGTGATACTACTAGTTAATATTGAGATAATTCTGAGTCTACTAGTCAATGTTTAATTCTCAAGTATATCTCCTTAGGTTCGATTGTCAAAATATGGGCTGTACTTTAGAGTGAATGTTTTTTGATTAAATAGTTCTTTTTATTTCTACTTCACAACAAGGAGAATAAAAGTAATAGTCAATACAACACTTATATTCACTTTTGAGATTACAAGAGTTACAAGAGGATACAAGAGGATACGGTCGAATCCTTCAATTTACTGAATTCCCTCTGTAAAGATCATTCTCCTTTTATAAAGACACTTTCACCGATTTACCAAAGTGCGGGGAATTTGGAAATCTAAGAGAAATTGTATAGAGGTTGTTTTTTGCTAAAATTCAATCTTACAAAATTGAACTTACTAATTTCAGACTCTTGTTAATGCACACGTCTTTCTCATAACTGTCTAACAGACATAATAAACTTGGTCAATTTATTATCGTATTATTCCCCTTTAGTTTCTAGCTAGTTTTTTGTGGACTTAATAGGAGCCGATCTTTTAGAGCAGGGGTGGGCAAATGCAGCACTCAGTGCTATTTTGGCACTCAAAACGGCACCACTGCCCACCCGGGAAACGGTGCTTTATTTTCTTCCAAAGAAAATTAAGAATTTTTAGCCCTGACTGCTCTATAAATTAAAAGGATAATATAGAAGTGCATGGTCAACTAATTGAAGAACAGTATATTTGTAATGAATGACCTTGATACTTTGATAGTAAATTTTATCCCTTAATAAGGAATTTTTTGTTTATTGTTACAATAGTGCCGGTGTTTAATTTATTTATCTCTGTCTCTTTTTATCATGATCATTTAAATTTACATCTTTCATACGCTTGTCTTGGGATATTCAAACACAGTGATAAATATTTATGCAATCATTTTTAATTACCATTTTTAATAAGTTAGGTAAGTAATTTATCCTGTGAATTTATGAGTTACTTATTATTACTTATGCAAGATAGCTTATTAATGTTTTTATTGTGATATTTTCACATGAAGAATTATTTTTATATATCATTTATTAATTCTTTTTAATGCAAATGATAAATCTACTACCAATATTTATGAGCAAAATATGTACTGTTGTACATGTTCGTACTTCAATTAAATATACCACCTCATTATATAATTACTAAGTATCCCCAGCAATTTAGAAAACGAAAAGAAAATTGGCACTGAGATTCCATCTTTCGGCACTGAAAAACACAATGTGTGCCCACCCCTGTTTTAGAGAGTAGAGAGTGTGTGCTATGCAGTATTAGTACAAAAACAGGAATATTGATTTTAATCAAAGGTTAACATATGGCCTAATGTTCCAAGGTACAAATAGTATTATGGATATATCAATCTATGGAATACATATAAAATAAATATATGATACATTAATGAAATACAATTAATCTGTTTATTTATCTGTTTCAGTTGATAGTTAAAATTCAATTTTTTAATGTAACTCTTTAAAGTAAAATACAAATGAAATATTAAATTACTTTTTTACTATACCAATATACTCTTAACACTGCCCTGCCCCCCCCCCCCCCCCCCCCCCTTAAAGGAAAAAAATTACAATAGTAATTTTTTTATTATTCCGAGGTAAGCCAACCCAAGTCAACGCAATAAAATACAAGAATTTTAATCCTAGTCCAATCATGATAATCAATAAAAACAATTTGCATGTCGGGGTTGATAGCATGAATGGGCGATGTCCCAGGTGTCGCAGGTTAGGGTACCCTCTGCCCAGGAACAGGAACCGGCCCTCAAGGTTGTGTTGATGACGCTATTCCTGATGTAGATGGGTCAATATCTGGTGCCGTAGTCGTAGCTATGACCTTGTGTGCCATAGGTGAGGTTATCACTGCTCATCAGCCCGTGTGACCTTGAGTGCTAAATGTGCCAATGACTGTCAGTCCAACCTGGTCCCATTGTCTAGCTAGAATGGTTCTCACTCATCCATCAGTGCCATCGGCGGTTAGTTCTACTGTTGTTGGTGACCCCAGGTTGGTTGTGGAAATAATAGTACAAATATATTAATTACTTAGATATGAGTAAGTTACAATGGAGAAACTATTAACTAGCGCGGATCGTAGGTACGTAACACCTACAAATTATTGTTGCTTCAACATAGCTCCATAGTCTTATTATCAAACATTATTATTATTCAAACATAATCTAAATTCATCAATCAATGTAAATTAGGGTTAGTATCCTTAATATTATTCTTAATTGATACAACATAAATGTTTAGATAGCAGGTAATCGACTTATGATATTATTTCATTTATAAGCCTTCAAGGGGATTTCCTGAAATTTAGTATGTAGATGAGGTGAGGGCAGCGTTGAAGGAATTGAAGGATAAATTTTCGTGGTAGTATTAGTTCTTACCGATTTTACAGAAGCCTTTGAGTTATTTGAATTACTAAAATCACTTGAAGGTGTTCGCTTTCTTCTCCTAATAGAATTGTTTTTTAATTTAGATCGTACCTTCCTCCCTTTCTGTTTTATTTTCTCATTCACTGAGGATCGAGATGAATTAAATCTGCTAAGAGAACTTTTTCGTTTATGTCCTTTTTTAGTTTTTGTAATTTATGTTGGACTCTTCGAAATCTATTCCACTCGGGTATTGATAGTGAATCCCTTCGATTAAGTTATTTCCTGATTCAATATCAATGGAAGATTTATTTCTACGATCTCTGAATTTCAAGACATATAATACCACTACGAGAATGAAGTTTATAAACACTAATACAATTAGGCTTCCCTGAGTCACGATTGAGTAAGTTTGGACTTCCTCAATTGTGAGATCCATATCATCAAATGGAATAACGAAAGGATCATTTGAAGGTAATTCATCTATCAGTTTTTTAATTGATTTGTGTAAAAGAGCTGAGTCGTTTACGGAAAATATATGTAAGTTTGTAATGTCAAATGGATTTGGGTTAGAGTGATTCGCTACTAGTTTTTCTATGTCAATTTCGTGGGATAAGCGTGCTGGCCACTCTACTCTTTCAGTTATGATGTCACAATTTAACGGTAAGTAATGTAGCCCAATCAATGAGTCTCTAATAATGCCTGAAGGGCACTGCAGCTCTCTTTGAGTAGCTTTTGTTAAATACGATAGCCTTTTTTGGTGAGAGTCTGAAAGCAAAATTCCATTATTGACTCCTAAATCTCTAAAACTACACAGTTCCATCGTGTTTGTGGTATTCATCATAAAAGATTCTAGTTCGCAAGAAGTGTGTTTGAAGTTCCAGATAGTTTCATTGCGTCATAAGATGTGGGTGTTGTTACTAATGGAATGAATGTTTTCTGCAGCTGTAATGACATAATGTTCCTTGCTATCACTAATTTGTCTGAATCTATTTTTATTGGATGAAGTATTAACGTAGCAAGTTGATATTCGTTTTTATGGAATAATGGGATCAGTGATACAAAATAATCAGATCCTAAGTTTTTAATTGTTATTAAAGAAATGATATCATTGACTGTTTTGCGATTAATATCTGAAATAGGGAAAACTAAGTCTGGGTAAATTTTGGTTCCTTCCTCAACTACTGCTTTCACCGTTCCGGTATCCAATAGGTCTGAACTTATGGTTCCTGAACGTAATAATGTGAGTGAATTTTCTGCTATCCTTATTAGTAATAACGAGTTCACAGCTGCCTGCTTTAGCTGTTCAAAGCTCCAACTAAGCATTTGCAACTCTCTGAACCCTCAACTACCTCATTTAAATTATCCAAGATTATTTTTATATCTTTTATCGATTTATTGACATTGTTTGAAAGTATCCTCTGGTTAGTTATTTTAATTTTTTTTATAGATTTTTTTAATGTTATTATTTAAAGTTCTTTTTTCTTCTGTATGATCGGTTCCTCCAAAGAGTGATCCGAAAATAGTTCCACTTATTACCCCTACAGCCAATCCAGCAACAACTCCGAGAAAGGCTTCTGGATTAGTAGTATTCTCCAGGGAGGTGGAAGGGTGAGCAGCGCCCAAATATTTTGCAAGGGAACTTGTGGGCGCTCCTGGAGCGTTGAGTTTAGTACATATTAAGCTTAATTTGCTTTGCAATTTTTTATAGTTATAATTAATCTCTTCGTGGAGGGTTTCACACATGAAATTTTTTCCTAAATAACTGATGATTTCAAGATACGTATTTTCTAGTCTAAATAATACGAAAGAAATTCTATGTACAAAGTTTATTCTACCTTTAGCGCTCGTTAACACTGTGGAAGTAAGCAGGGCGTTAATTGTGGTATGGGTGAAATGTAAATTTGTCACTAATAAATTACAGACGCTCGAAATGAACGTCAACCGTATGGGTGCTAACAAAAACGCACCTTCTATCCTTGCTGTGCCTTGCCAGGAGTGAATGGATACGGGGGGTGAATCTGCTTCTAGTGCCAAGCGGCCAGCCACCATCAAGAACGGCAGAACCAACTTCACCGACACTGGAAGGTTAATTTCGATTACAGTTTATCCTTATACCTTATCAAAACTTATAAGATAATACACATTATAACATTATGACCTTAAACTTATAGTAGGGTAAACATTTTGGTAATCATACATCAATCATTTTCGAGGCCTTAAGTTATAGGGCTTCTTAACAATAGGTTGTTGGTTAGTCTGGTTAGTATATGGTCACCCATTGGAGTTTCCATTGAAATGGATTGTTTCACAATCAATTTGTCGGGATGAATTACAAAAGTTCGTGAAGAATTAACTTCCTTAATAGTAATCCGATTTCCCTTCCTGCTAGTCACGACAAACGGCCCTGATATGGGTAAGTCTAGCTTCTTCATCTGAGTATGTTTTTCAAGACGAGCATACAACCGTGAACCAACTCTTATGTCCTTCTCTTTACGTTTAGAATTGATACGGCTCGTGTATTTATCTTAGATTTGAGTTAGATTAATCTTACAGTGATTTCTATCCTGTGTTATGCGTTTTAACCTTACTGCTAAGTCACATTCACTGTAGTCCAAGCGAGGTCAGGCGCGTATACAAGGGGGGGGGGGGATTTGGGGCAGATGCCCCCCTCCCCTTGAGGTCTGAACTTTTTAAAAATAAATCTACGGATTAATAAAAATAAATGGATTAATCCTCCAAATTGAAGAAATGTCAATTATTTGATTATTTTTAATTGCTTTTGACATGCTTGAACACTGTATTCTATCAAAATCTTCATTTTTAAATTGCGAAATGGGAGAAATTAAATCGCTTCAAGTCGTATTATGTATAAGCCATTTTGTCCATAGAGAGTGGATTTCTATCACCCTATAAATATTAGCATTGTTTTACAATTTAAAAATGTTTTTGAATTTGAGAAGAAATGCATCGTCCTGTACTCTGTAGTTTGCCAAAAACACCTTCTTCTTCAACAGTACACCGAAAATTCATGCTTTCCCAAGATAAATGGAAGGGTGGCTAAATCTTACCACTTGAAAAAATTCACAAGAGTTCGTGGTCTATTCAATGAAACTGGTTCTATTCACAAGAAAAAGCAACTGAAAACAAAACCAAAAAGAACACAAACAGTGATTCACGAGGTGAAGAGATTCTATGAAGAAACCCCTAGTTTCTTCTCAGAAAAGCTGTTCAACAGATTTCATCCACACCAAAACCACGTGGTGGAGGATCGTCATACATTCACTTAGTTTCCGTTTTTATCATTGAACTTCAGTTCGACCATTAACGGAAAGCACATAAATAGCGGTTTTGTGAGTGTATTATGCAGCAACCATCAAACATGGCCAATTGAATCGTTTGAACAGACGAGAAGTTAAACACATCGAAAAATAAGAATGAAAATACTTCAAATATCTGGAAAACAAATGATAGGTATGATGCTAAGGTAATGATCTTCGTGGCAATTATTAATGGAATGGTTCCAATTGTTCAAGCATTCCTTAACGAATATGGCAACTTGTTACCAGTTAATGGTTTTCAAAACTCTGATTGCTTCAGCACATTATTTGGCCCAGCCTGCAACTTCTTCACTTAGGTGGATGCAAGACCACATTGCACAAATGCAGCTCTAGAATTTAAAGAAAAGTTTCGAGGTCGAGGGATTAGCAGAAGTACGGAAATAAAATTCCTGGTCAGAGCACAGTCCGGATCTCAACCCTTTGGACTTACAACCCTTTGACTTGCTGCAAAAACTCGAGTCTATTAGTTTATATATAAATATACATATTCAAATGAGTCTCTTATACAATGTGCTCAAATCTCCGCTCAAAAATATAACAATAAGACTCTCAAGAAAGTATGCAAAAATGTTCTGTGTTCTGAAGCGTGCATCGTTCTGACTTCACATCGGAGGGGGTCATTTCAACAACTTTTGAAAGACCTCAGGAGATGTGCCTCATATGATATAAGACAATAAATGTTTAATAATAATGAAAATCCTTTCTTTTTCCTTCCAAGTGATGCATCTATAATGGCATTTGACTTATTTTTAAGTGCTTCTAATTCGCAGAGCTGGGCGCGCGAACCTTTTTTTAGGTTCCGAATCCGAACCCGAATCTTCGTCGATTTTGGGTTCCGAACCTCCGTATAGCGAACCCAATTTGGAAAAGTTTGGTCCGAACATTTGTTCCGAACCAAACATTTAGTCCGAACATTTAGCTAACCTCTGATTTTTTAGGTATATATTTTATATCTAAAAATTAAGAAAAATAAAAGTGAACTACAGTCTACACATTTATATTCGGCCCTTTTACTAACTTATGCTTCCAAGGCTATTAGGGCAACCTATATATAAAAAAAAGTTTTTTCAACAAGATACTAACTATTTGTCAGAAACAAGTTACAACGAGAAAGTTTCACTCTATGTTAAAAAAACACTTGTCTTATTTATAAACCTACGTTACTGTATTTTTACAAGTTGTTAGTTTTTGTACTAAACTAATGTGTACCAAATTTCAAGTAAAAATATTGAATATATAAGGAGAAATAAATACATAGCTATAAAAGAGATTGGCAATTGAGTGAGCTGAACTGTTATTGGATGGAGTGTGAACCAATCACAGCTCGCGCATTTGTCTCTACTACATACATAAAACGTGGACACATTCTTGCGTATTGGGTAACCAATCTGTATTTCTACGTTGCCACACGTTACTAAGGTACAATTAATTCCAAAATTTACGCTGATTTATGCCGATACGTAAATATTTAACTTTTGAATTAAAAAATATAGTTGGTATTTATGTAGCAACAAAGTCAAGAAAGGCCAGTTAATTTAAAGAAATGACATGAAATATATAAAGTAATTTAAAAAAGATATGCCTATAAAACATACGTCAAATTCATTAGGGTTAATAATAATAATTATACTGTGACTTCATATGACTACATTATAGAGGATTTGCACTGGTAGAACTGCTATTTCATGAAATACAACTAATTTAGAGAATTTACTAAATAGGAATAAGAGATTCATAGAAAACTTACGAATATCTGTGTAGACTAACCTAAATATGTTCACTATACCGGATTTTACTATTCAGCGTGATTCACTATACAGGAGTTCACTATAAGGGAGTTCCACTGTATTTACTATACTTAATAAGTTAGTATCATTGAGTATGACTAGGGTAGGGTGTTATGTAATGTTACCTAATATATACGTTTATAACCTTACCTATAGTTCTACATATTTCAAGCAATTTTAATTGAGATTTGAGGGAACATAAACCGTTATTAAAGAATTAACTTGTTAAGATTATTATAAAACTCACCGCTATTCAAGAAAGGATGAATAACGTAATGGAAGAAGAGCGGGAAAAGACGCATGTTCTTCGCTTCAATGTTAAGCAGAAACCTATGTAGGCTATATAATAGTAGCCGAGAGGTACGGTACATGTTCAGAACGTAAAATAATTAAATGAACAGGTCAGTTTTCACCGGGTACGGAGGTTCGGACTTGCGAAAAAGACGTTCCGAACACTGAAGTACGAACCGTTTTTGAAGAGGTTCCGAATCCGAATGTCCGAACCCATTTTCCAGTCCGAACCGGTTCGCGAATAAAGGTTCGCGAACTTTCGTGCGGAACGCCCAGCTCTGCTAATTCGCAATCAAAAATTACGCTATCTGATGAAACACAGTGTAGCAGTATATGCTTTTGATTATTTTTGCTGCTGCCAATGATTGAATATTGTAATTAAGTTAATAACTACCAGTCTATACCAGTTAATAACTACCAGTCTACACTTGATATACAGCTTATGGACTATATATTACAATACATTCACTGACACACGTGTTCCATCAGAAACGACATGTTTAAATTGCGAAATAGAATCACTTCTAATGCATCAACTGTCATCATAGATACACCACATTGATGGAAAAGAAAGTATTATTATTAAACATTTATTGTCCTATACATATGGCTATATCATATGAACCACATCTCCTGTGGCCCTACAGAAGTTGTTGAAAATGATCTCCTCCAGCCTGAAGACAGAACGAAGCAAACTTCGAAACATTCTTTCAAATTTCTTAGGGGTCTCCTCCGGGTTGTTGTTGTTTAGCCCCCCCCCCCGATCCTCAGGGAGCAGGGGGCAACCGAGTGAACGCGGGTCCACAGATGCTCCAGTGAGTGAGTGTTGTGTGTGGTCTGATGTTGTTGTAGTGTTGGGCATTGTGTGAGAATGTGGGAGATAGTTCCCGGATCCGTGGAACAGTAATCACACAGATCCGAGTCCGCCCTCCCAATTCTGTGTTTGTAAGAAGGGAGAGAAGGGTGATGTCCACGCAAGAGGTGAACCTCACTGGAGTCAATAGGAAGAGGCCTAACTCCTAAGAGGGAGTTAGCTGGTAAGGAGGAAATAGCTCTGTCTGTGAGTGTGGCGTGTATATGTCTTTGTAGTGAAGTGTTGGGTGGGGTGTCTGGGAGAGTATTAAAGATGTTTCTGTAGTGTGTGGCTGGTGTAAGGTGAATGTTTCGTGGAGTCCTTCACTCAATTTGCATGTAGTGTAATGGATGAGAGGGGCTTAGTGTGGAGGTGTAGAAGTGTGTACCCCTCATATCCATGTGTGTAGCAAGCGGAAGGACTCGTGTTTCCTCGTGGAGGTGTGTTGTGGGTGTTGTTTGTGTGTAACCGGTGGCGATCCGGAGTGCCGTGTTTTGTGTACGCTGGAGTTTGTGTAGGTGTGTGTTGGCTGTGTCAGGTGAGCAAGCTGTGTGCGCGTATGTGAGGATGAGTTTTATTAACTGTTTGTATAGTGTTGTTGTGTCTTCCTTGGAGTGTCCGTAAGTAGTGTGAGTGAGGGCGCGCATGACGTTCAGTCTGTTTTTGGCTCTGTTGTTGATGTCATTAATGTGGTGTTTAAACGTCATGCCGCGGTCAAGTGTGACTCCAAAGATTTTAGGCGTGTTTTGTAATGGGAAGGGGATTGTTGTTAAGTGTTATGGATGGGTATTGTATTCACGGTTATGTGGGGAGATGAGTGTGAGGGAGGATTTGTTTGCGGAGACCTTTAGTCTGTTTGTTTCTAGCCAGTTTTCTAGTGAGTAGATGTATGTTTGTAAATTGTTGGCTGCAGTCTCGTGTTTGGGGTGTTGCGACATGATGGTGACATCATCCGCATATGTAAGGGTGTGTACCGAGGTGTTTGTTGGCGTGAGGAGTTCGTGGGGGTCTCCGGGTTATTCCTTTCAGCGAAACTTTAAACACTTTGTATAAGAGACACAATGGAATATTATTTTTCATATATAAACTCGAGTTTGTGCAGCAGCCAAGAAGTGAAAATCCAAAGGGTTGTGATATTGATTGTGTGCTGGCCAGGAATAATCCGTTCTTCTGCTAATGAATCGACCTTTAACCTTTTCAATGTGAAATTCTAGAAGTGCATTTGTTCTAAGTAGTGGAGCGCAGTCTAGCATCCACCAAAGTGAAGAACCAGATGCAGTATGGGCCAAATAATGGGTGCCAGTTTGGTATGCGATCTGGGAGGTTAATGTGATCTGATAATATATTTTATTTGTTTTTATTTTAATAATTATGATAATTTTTCTTTTCAAGTAGCTGTTATACAAAACAAACAATATAGACGAGATAATACTATCACAATGCATTAAAAGTTAAAAAAAAAACATATATTAATTTCTTATTTTTACTTTATACAGGGTGGGGCGTAAGTTTGGAAGTAATTTTTCAAACATTAATATAATTCTTAAAAATAAGTTCCTAAGTAGGTGATAGGGTTTGAACTCTAGTAGAGACACTACATTATGACGTGGCAGTGTTATTTTTTACAAAAATTTAGTCAATTCAAAAATGTCAGACAAAAGAGAAGCCATTGTTGCTCTACACCGTGCCGGGAAGTCAGATTCCGTCATTTCAAATACTCTCTCAATACCGAGATCGACTGTTTGGAAGTGTGTGAAGCGTTTTAATGAGAGAGGAGACTTGACTGATCGTCCAAGAAGTGGCAGACCACGCTCACAACGCACCAAACAACTGATAAAATGTGCCCGAGAGAAGATCAGGAGGAACCCGAAAAGGTCAATACGATTGTTAGTCAAAACAGCTAATGTGAGTCTCAGAACAATGAGAAGAGTTGTCAAAGAAGACCTAAAGATGTCCTCTTTCACCCTCCAAAAGAGATAGACTCTGTCAGAAGCTGTAAAGAAAAAGAGATTGGAGAGATGCAAAGCACTTCTGAGAGAATTGAAGTCTTGCACGGCTGGTGAAATTGTTTGGTGTGACCGAAAAAAATTTCACAGTGGAAATGGCTCACAACCGGAGGAATGACAGAATAATTGGTAAAAGTGCAAAAGACATCCCATACAACCAAAAAACTGTCCACAGAACCATGAAACCTGCTTCAGTAATGGTCTGGGCCGCCGTTTCAGAAACTTGGAGATCTCCTTTAATTTTTGTGGAACAAGGCGCCAAAATCAATGCTAAATGTTATATTGAGAATATTTTGACGCCAATGTTGGAGTCAGCTAAGGATCACTTCGGTAATGACACTCTATGGACATTTCAGCAAGACAGCGCGACTTCACATACTGCAAATGTCACTCAAAACTGGTGCCATGACCATCTTCCACGGTTTTGGTCCAAATAAATGTGGCCTCCCTGCTCCCCAGATGTTAATCCTATGGACTTTTCGGTATGGTCCATTCTTGAATCAAAGGCCTGTGGTAAATTCCATCACAGTGTGGATGATTTAAAGCGTTCGCTTCAGAGATCTTGGAAGGAAATTTCACAAGAACAGTTGCGTGCCGCAGTAGGAGGAGTTCGGAGGAGATTTGAGGCTGTTATTAAAAACAAGGGGGGACATTTTGAATAAATTTATGATTTTTGAATTCTTAAAACCCTTATGTAATAATACATAACTGTAAATTATTAAATATATTTTTCGTTGGATTATAATATGCACTTTCATTTGCTTCCAAACTTACGCCCCACCCTGTATTCAAATAAGTTTGGTAGGATGTAGTTTATATAACGATATTTTCTTGAAGTATTTCCATAATAAGGCTTTGCATATGTAAATGGCATACAATTATTTAAGGAAATAAAATAAAATACTATATATATATTTGGTATCTCGTATACCTGTTTGTATCTTTTATATTTGCTAATAAATTCTAAATAGATCGCATTTCAAACCAGTAAATGATGATCAGATCGCATAACAAACTAGCACCAAATAATGTCATGTAGCAATCTGAGATATGAAACACCATTAACAAGTTGCCATCATCATCAAGGAATGCATGCAAGATTAGATCCAGTTAATTAATAATGGAAACAAAGATGTTACCTTAGCATCATACCTATCATTTATTTCGTTGATATTTCAGGGATTTTCATTAGTGTACCTGACGATCCTCCACAACGGAGTTATGGTTGGTGAAATCTGCTGAGAAAGTGGGGGTTATGGGGGGTTCTTCATAGAAACTCTTCACCTCCTGAATCACTGTTTCTGTTCATTTTGGTTTTGTTGTCATTTGCTTTTCTTGTAAATAGAACCAGTTTCATTTAATAGACCACGAACCATTGTGAACTTTTTCAGTTAGTATGATTTAGCCACCCTTTAACTTGTCATGGAGTGAAGCATGAATTTTTGACATACTTTTGAAGAAGAAGGTGTTTTGGAAATCTACAGAGTACAGGACGATGCATTTCTTCTCAAATTCGAAAGCATTTTTAAGGTTTAAGAAAAATGCTAATATTGATAGGATAAAATCAATCCTTTATACTTTATGAACATAATGACGTCCTCCTATTTCGTAATTTACAAAATTACGCTTCTGACGGAACACAGTGTAAGCATGTTCAAAGCAATTGAAATAACTGACCAGTCTGAGAATTATCCGTAGATTTTTTCAGAAAAGTCAATTTTTTTGAAAAGTGCCCCCCTTGATTGAATCCTCGATACGCCCCTGAATGAGGTTGAGTAAGTGCTTCTGTAGGACTATCATAACCATACAATGCAAAGAAAGGAGATTCCCCTAAAGATGCATTGTAGGACGTAGGTACTGTTGAGAGTCAACATAATGACTGGAAGTAATTCATAATAGTCTTGTGTGGCTAAAGTGTGACCGTAGGTTCTTAAGAGTTTAGTCACTTCCCTATTTATTCTTTCCGCCAATCCCTGTGAATCTGGGTGATATGGCACCACTTCCCTTTTTCTGATATTATAGAATCGACAAAACATCTTTACCCGGTCACATGTAAACTCTTGGGCGTTATCTCTTAGTAAAACCTCGAAAGACCCATAATGTGCTATAACTTTTCTTAGCGCGTCAATGATGCTATCTGTTTCTTTATTAGGTAGAGGCATTATGATACTATATCTAGTGTAAAAATCTCTGAATACTAAGATGTTCCTATTTCCCTTTTCTGTTATCGATAATGTCCCTAATATGTCGGTAGCAAGGTTCACATTTGTCAATTAGTTCCTGTACGAGTTTACTCTCGTAAATATTAAAGAAGTTCTTTCTAAACGTCAACATAGTTCTATCATAGCCTCTATGACCCGATGTGGTATTATCATGAATTATTTTAAAAGCCCTTAGCATCGGTGCTAGGACAATTGCCACCCGCGGACAATTGCCACCCGCGGATAATTGCCACCCTCGGACAGTTGCCACCCGGACAATTGCCACCCCCGGACAATTGCCACCCAAATAATTAATATCAGGCCACTTAACTTTAAAAATGGTGATAAAATATGTATATTATTGTTGTACGATTGATTATTAATTATATACAATATAAGATAAAAAAAAATTATTCGGTTTCTGAATGTGCTTTTTAAATCTTATATTTTTTGAATCTTATATTATTGAATACTTTTTACCACTTCTTTAGAACGATTCAAAACTATTTAATTCCCCTCGTCTATAACATTTTCAGGTTTTATGATTTTAAAAACATATCGTCACAACCCTAATTATATTTTCAGGATTCTTGACTTGTAAATTATATTACTGGGTAGTAATATAAATACCTACTGTTTTTCCTTTAGCAAATAATTATAAATAAAGACCTATTCCGGGCGAGATATTTTAATTATATTAATGGAATGTCGTCTGCTCCAGAAATTTGGTTTACTAATGACTTTATCACTGACATCAAAAAGAAATTGAATACAAGGGACTTGAAGAAGCAGTCAGAAAGGAAAGTGGCTCCATGAACAAAGTCATCTACCACCGTGGGTGACAATGGTCATGGATGCAGAAAAGCTACTCTGTGAATGCAGTCACTCAAAAAGGAAAATATTAAATGTGTTATGAATTTTATTATCTTATAATGTATACAAATAATAATTAATCGTACAAAAATAATATACATATTTCATCTCCATTTTTAAAGTTAAGTGGCCTGATAATAAATATTTGAGTGGCAATGAACCAATTACCGGATGCTTAATTTTCTTTACTGATTACCGAATGGAATATTTTGAATTAGTATATTTGTAAACTATGATTGTTTATGACTATAAAAATATATTCATTGTATAGATACCAGTTTCTTCTACTCTGCAGAGTATGGGAGATATTTGGGATTTTCTCCCGAACAAACTTTGAATTTACATTAATTTTGCTACAAACATTTCTGAAATAATCTGAATTAATCCCTATATTATAATATTTACATTAATTTTGCTACAAACAGAATGAGAGATCTCTACGAACACTTTAGCAGTTCCAGTTTCTGCAAACTGGGTAATTAGTAAAGAAAAATAAGCATCCGGTAATTGGTTCATTACCCTAGGAATAAATAGCAAAAAGTCCTCTGACATGACAAGAAACTTTTTTTTGGAGTCTGTCAGACTCAGTCAGAGGACTTTTTACTATATATTCCTAATTCCTATATAGTAATTACTAATTAATGATAGTATATATTAATAATACCATTAATTTTACAAATTTACTTCTCATTTTAGGAGGAAAAATGTTGAACCTTGGAAGATTAACCAAAGTAAGGGAAAATGTTGACAGCTTTTTTTTGTCGACTTAAGTTGACTTATACCAGCTTTAAGCTTACAGCAATGCTAGTAATAATGCCTAACTAAAGGCTTAACCTAATAATTAATATAGCCTATTATCCATGTTACAGAGTATGTCAGTTAAAACCAATTAATTGGCTTAGATTTCAAAAGGCAATACTCAGATATGTCTAATTGGCTTTAAATTTTGAATTAATTCCTATGTTCCCATGTTAATTTTGACTTGAAATCTTCAAAATATGAGGCAAATTGGCTTGGCTCAGAATTTTATTGTAATTTTGGCTCAAAATTGGCTTACAATTTTCCAGCCTCTGAAACATATTAACATTGCCTATTATCAATCAACCAGAGGTACGCTGTCTCAGTGTACTAGTGAGCATTGAGCACCAGGTTACTATTAGTATCTGTGACTGTATGATTGAATCCTTCACCATAATTCATAAATATTTTAATTTATAAAGAAATAGTCCAAAAAATTGATGGTTAACACTAGATACTGCCTACTGGATGCATAGAAATTATGCATTTTTTTGCCAATTTTAGGTATTTTTTCAAGCACAACTCTGAAATCTTCACCAATAATTGAGGCTATTGTTAGCAAAGATTTTAGATTGTACTGCTAATATTAGTAATATACCAGTTTGCAAAGTGTGTCAATGTCAGCAAAGATATATGGAAATGTGTTTTGAGGGAAAATATATCTGTGCAAGATCTTAGGTACTATTTTGTAATTATTTCCTATATTTACAATTTACATGTAATTGTTGCATACGTTTTGGAGATACAGCTAGCTTGCTAACTATAGATAAAGAAATACAGTATCCATCAAATGGCTAAAAAAGGATTGTACTTATTTTGAAAATTAATGAAGTTGATAATACATTTACATGCCAATAACAATGTACAGCATTTATAGTGTGCAATTAAATGAATTAATTGTGTGAAATGGAGATAATTTTATTTGGAAAGTTCAATCCAAATCTAAACTCATAATTTATAGAAATTGTTTTGAAATTAATTTCTCATGTAAAGTTAAGAATGATTGTAAATATATTTCATATAACTAGCTGCATGACTTTATTCTCAAGCTTGCAAAGTTGCGATTATCTTCTTTTTGACAAATAGCTATAAAATGATTGTTGTTTAGTTTTGATGACTGTTCCATAATACTGATACCAACTATTTCCTTTATAGTTAGCTGCTGATTACATCAAGCTGATGAGGTATGTATGCAGGCACTCTTCCGCCACAAATCCCTCAAAGGAATAGCCATGGACTGCATGCATCTGTGAAGATTGGCAAGAAGACCTTCAGTTTCTTTCTTCTAGGAGGAGGTGAGGGAGAACCTGTCTTTGCTGCCTTCTCCTCTGTGGATATCCTATATGCAGGTGTTTCTTCATTATTCATTTAACTCTAGATAATGAAGATCTGACATTGAATAACTTGCATATAAAGCAATAATCTTTAATGTAAGAACTTTGAATATATGTATAAACTCAAGAATTTGCATAGTGCCAACATTTAAAATCTTAGTCTGCAATGAAGGGCTATTAGTTTTCTAAAATTGATGGCTATTTATGGTAGATTAAATAAAAAAAATTGTTCACTAATCGGGGTAGGTCTTTTACTCAGGAATCTACATTCACTATAGAGGAATTTTACTCTATTACATGCAAGGTTCACTTTGAATGTATCACTTATTCTTGTGAGTGATATGTAAGGTTGATCTTAAAAATATCTTCTATAACTAATTAATATTTTGAATGATATAATCAACTCTCATACGAATTTTGGTTATTTTGACTAGATAGTCTTTTTTTATGGGTATTGTTTTGGTCAATAATTTCTATGTCTTTCCAGCTTAAGTACGTCGTGTGGTAAATGTGTGACGTCATCACTCTGGATCACCTGAAGGAAGAGCCGATCGAAATGTACGCTCTCATTGCAAAGATTGACCGCAAGGGAGAGAAGTTCTTTGAGATCTCCACTCTCAATAAGGAGGGAGTGAGGTAACTCTAGAACTCTGTCTGCGATCAGAAGCTCTGAGGAAAGAAGATTGAGAGTTTTCTTAACAGGTAAAGAAAGTGCTGCATTGCCTACATTACCGTGTGCTGGCATACTTTCGATAACCTTTATGCCCCCCAGGAGATCTATGTGGTGCTGGTTGTGGTGAATGGAAGAAAATGGATATAGCTCTAAGTTTATGCTCTTCAACTACAAGGTCTTTGATTTTGTGTTACGTAGGCTTTATTAACTATCACCTTTCCATTTTCCTCTTCCATCCGTGAGTTCAGTCACCGATTCTTATGTCCCTTTTTTGTTACATTCCTTGGTAAGTGACTGTATTCACGGATTAGCTTTTCTGCATCCATGAGCATTGAGCAATGTTATCGACGGTGGTAAATGACATGATGACTTTGCTCATGTAGCCACTGTCCTTTTTGACAGTGGCTACATCTTCCAGTCCCTTGTAATTATTCACTTTCGAAGTCAGTGGTATGACCAGAAATGGTCGGAGCAGACGTTAAACCTAAAATTACTTATCACTTACAATTTCTAACGTTCTATTTGAATATATATTAAGAAGTCATTTATTAATAGTCTATAATTTGCTAGTTACATCAATAGCTTTTCTTTTTTGTATAGTTTATAAGAGGTATATTAGACAACTTCTGCAACAATTTATCAATGATTATCATTTCATCCATCAGGCAAATTTCGCGGATTTCATATTACTGAAGACGCAGAAGTAAATTCAAAGTATTGATGAATGATGAGAAAGACAGGAACAATATTGGCATCTATGTTATTCATGAATGGACTGTGACAGAACAGGTGAGAACAGTGATAGTTGAGCTCCTGGTCTTTACAGTAATGCAATTGGCAGATATTATTTATAAAAGAACCATGAATTTTTAGATACAATAATTAATTAATTATTTATAAGGAATTCGCTTATATCTTATTCATCAACTTGTTTAAAATTCTCAATTTCATTTCTCTTCCTTATCATATCAGACTCTGACTTCAGGGAGTTGAAGCAATTACCAACTGTGAATGCAATTACTGGCAAGATCGTGAGAACTATGCAGAGGGAATGCAGACCTAAGAGGCACGACAAAATCAC
The DNA here is from genome assembly GCA_947561585.1 of Caprella mutica. Taxonomy (NCBI): domain Eukaryota; kingdom Metazoa; phylum Arthropoda; class Malacostraca; order Amphipoda; family Caprellidae; genus Caprella; species Caprella mutica. The sequence goes on from CANNZV010003266.1 coordinate 59,016, forward strand.
TACATACAAGAGGTAAGTAAATACAAGAGTGACAGATAGTGCTACTCAGATATAGTGATGAAGAGTAGTGTGATCGGTATTGCTGTTTAGATATTTATTTTCTAAAATTGAATGTGCTGAACGGACGATTGAAAATTGTCATTGTTCTGTAGAAATTTATATCTGCAAAAATGACTTCGGCACCAAATTTTTACAAATAATAATGTCAATTTCTCTCCAAATTTATATCCTATACAATTTTATTCTTCCCCGTAGGACTTAATTCGAAAATGAAAATTGAGGTTCGTGTGAAGAAGCAGCATACAGGTCAGGCTGTTTCAAGGGTTAGATCTGCTTCCCTAGCACCCACATACGTACGAGGCTGGCATTGTTCATCCTAAGAGAAGTGCCAAGTTGAAGGCTTTGGTGGTGTGGTGATGCAAACACATTAATTGTGTATGCATAACTGTTCTCGCAAACCTATATGATTATGTGTAAGAAACATTCAAAGTTAGTTACCAATTGGCTCGCATGAGATCAACATCTAATCTCAAGTCTTAATTAGTGAGACAATTACTTGTGAGTGTTTTAGTGAAGTGCACAGTGCAGTTATATTTGTTTGATACAGAAATACAATCTCTTTAAAGTTTTATTTAAACTTCTTATTCACCCTAAATACAGTTAAGCATGGACCAGAAGCCTGAGGTCGGAACCATATTGGCAAGGTGGTTCTAGGGCATGGGACCATGAGTATTTAGTAGAAAGAGATACATTGAGAAAAAGGAATCTGAAAGATAAGATACAGAGTAAGATTCTAATCACACGTAACCCATACCGTGGACCGTTATAAGGTTTCACAGTTGATGAGATAACCCACAGGGGGAACCATCACATTGGTGGCAGTATGGTGCGTGATTAAGTAATTCGAATTTAACAGTAAAAGTTTGAGAGCTTTGTAGTTTACCAAAAACTAAGTTAACCATCTGATTGGAGAGTATTTGATTACAGCAAGACCGGGTTTTGCGACCCTATATGACGGTACGATTCAATTAAGGTGTTCAGTTTTTGTGATGAAATATAAAGATTTTTCAACTCAAGATCAAGCAAAAGGCATCTCGAAAATTATCGGAAGGATAAGGAGAGTAAAGATGGCCTAATTTGAAATTTGAATGAGAGCAGAGACAATCAATGAGATTAACCAATTCGGAAAAGTCTACGGTGAATTACACGGAGGGAGAAAGTGAACTGAATGGGTAAAGCGTTGCACGTTGGCGAATGGTGAAAAACATTCAATTAATCAATAAACAACATGCAAAAAAGCCGTAATTCAACCGGAAACTGAGAGTCTAATTTGTTTAAACACTACATCTGAATAGTATTTATTCAAACTGCTTCATTCAGTGTACATGAGGTGACACAGTTAAGATCACAGCAAAAGTCGCCTTTAACATCTGAAAAGGGAGACCCGCTGTACATGGAACCAACAAAGTTGAGTATAAGAATATTAACGATTAAAAAGCGTTGTATCATCCTTGTATTTTCAAATCAGTTCAGTTTCATTTGTGAATCGGTCGCAGAAGGTTCTCTGAGAACTTAGTTCAGTGGTGAAATATCAGTCTCGCTTAGTCAGTATTTTGTGTGTATTACATTAGCAACAATTAAAAGGTTAGTTAAAAGAAATTAATTAATCTTTATTGCAGAAATTATAATTATAGGATGTATATTGTTAATACATTTCTTTCAGCTTTATAATATTATTGATTATTATTGACAGGTATTAATATTTAATTTTATAATTTTATTGATTTAACAGATTTTGCTCTATTTTTGCATGTTTTATTTTTATGATATTTTTTACTTTCATAATTTGTTTTTACCCACACATTTGTTTTAAAGTACACACTAACATTTAATTAATAATGAGAACACATGCAAAGTTCGGAAGACGAAGTAGTTAATACAAACTCAGTTGAATTAAGGTCTGGTAGAAAGACAAAACCACGAATTAAGAAGAGTAAATCGGAGAAACAAAACAATACACCTCCAAAGAAGTCAATTACACAGCAACAGAAATTAAATAGGATAGTTACAGACAATTTAGATACAAATAGTTCAGGGATAATGGCGATTGAAATGACACAAGCTCAACTACAAGAAATAATTGAAAGTAGAAGTACAACAATCATAAATTCTGATTCCTTGCCGATATTCAGAGGAAGAAGAAGGCCTGAAGATCCAACTTTCGAGGAGAAAAACACCTTTAAGCAGCATTTGAGTCTATTAAATAACCATATATCCAGTTTAGGGGACAAAGACGATGCTGAAAAGAAGAAAATCCTTCTCAGAAGCGCTGATTGCAAGCTGGGAGATTTTCAAATTACTGTTAATAACGTTGTTAACGGAAAAACATTTATAGATAGCACCTACGAAGAAATATGCACGGTATTAGAAGATATATATGTGCAGAAAGACAGCAAGGACATCTACAGTGTATGTCACGAATTATACACTAATAAATTGAAAGATGAAACTACAGCTGCCAGTGATATATTAAGTACATTGGAAAAAAATAGGAGAGGCACAGATCATATATTGAATGACGACACAATGAACGCGCAATTTCCAGTAAAACTTGCAGCTGAAACTAATCAGGCATACAACAACAGATTGAAAAAGCACGCTAAAGATTTAATGAATACAGCCATGTTTTTAACATATTGGGACCACAGATCAACCCCAATATTGTCAAGGGAGTTATTGAAGGACCGTTCAAAACATCAGCTAATTTACTGTCCGCTACAACAAAGAAAATTTCAATGACACAGAAGCTTTTGTGATAGAAAATTCTGATCAACTTGTAGGTGAGAATCAGGGTAATTATCACGATGATATGCAGGAAGGAACTGCAGAGGCATATTACGCATATGATGCTAGACACAGAGGTACACACAGTAGATATGCACGAAGAAGTAGATACAGACACAACCATCAAGGAAGAACAAATGTGACAAACACACATACCCACACACAACAGCAGAATAGTGACACAATTAGGTGTTACAGGTGTAACAATTAGGGCACCTAGGAAGAGATTGCCGTACTCAACAACCTTTTAATCGAGGTCAATTCAAAGATTTACGCAGAAAAATGTAGATACGAACACTGAAATAAATACAGAGAATAAAGTTAGTAAACAACTTGGTAGGATTAATTTAATTAAACATTTAGCAAAGACAAATGCGATGGCTTTTGGTAACTCCGTGCACACATGTGAATTAAACATAAATAAATTAGATCCTGTGTACGCTAAATTCAATGGTGAACTTATTTCGTCACTCAATTCAAAAAATCAATGCGAATGTAAAAATAAGTTCGATTTACTAGAAGAAGTAAATTTAAGCGATGAGGAGGTAAGTACAAGCGAGACGTATGTGGCAGCTCAGTTCGTAAAAAATAAAGATGAATTAAGCGGATTAAAGGACTGTCATTATACAATAAAAGGGACTTCTAAACCAACGATAATATTACATAGTAAAGATTTTGATTGGGAAGCTTTAATAGATTCAGGTAGTGAGCGAACGATATTAAACAGTCGTAATTTCAAATACATTGCCGAGTAACGAAGAAATAATGAGATCGGATGTCACTATTAAAGGCATAAACAAACGGTCGTTCCGAAGTAAAAGGTCAAATAAATTTAGTATTGTCATCCAAGTCAAATAAAATACGAGTAAACGCTTTACTAATCGACAACGCTAGCTTCCCATACGATATGATATTAGGAAGGGACGCGTTAATAAATGCCCAAATTAATTTTGATAAAAATATTTTGAAGTTAGGTGAAGAAAAAATTCCGTTTATGGAAAAACGTAAAATATGTAGCTACCAAGGAACTATTAAGTACGGACTGCTTAATAGCAGAGTTAGTTCTCATTTCTAATAGGTTAAAGAGGAGAACTTTAATTAGAGAAATAAACGAACGAACAGACAGCAACAGTAGCATTGCGAAGGTAAGGGTTAAATTTCAATTAAAACAGAAAGGGCAAGCAGAGGTTATGAAGTCCGAAATGAAAACAAAGCCTAGAAGAAAAAATATAAAACGCAAGAAGAATGGTAATGTTCATATAAGTAGCCAAGTAGTTGAGGCAAATACTATAAAAGTCATTTATGGTTTCGTTAAAAATAACGAAGCAGGAAGTTATATCGTAGCTAAAAGAAGTTTCAGTTCGGGTTTAGTGGTAGCCGAAACCCTAATAAATATCGAAGAAAGTAAAAACGAAGGGGACAAAGTGTCAATTTGCCCAGTTTTTGTAATGAATCCGACTGATAGTGATATCGTATTAAACGAAAATCAAATACTAGGAACACTAGAAATCTATGAAAAGCAAGTCGAAGTTAATATAGCGACTATTTCGAAGTGTTTAAATAATAGGACTCGTAAATCTAGATTAGGAAACGTGTTGAGTGACGAAAAAACAAAGCCATTTGAACGAAACGTTACCCCTGATTTGATTTATGAAAAGTCAATGGTACATGCAGTTGGAAATAATGGAGAGCCATTAGTTTCAGTACATGGCAAAAGTGCTTATAGAAGCCGTGATATCACAGTAAGAAGTGATGATGTAGAAAACAATTCTCATACAACGCCATCAGCACTGAGAAGGTTAGTTAATGCTGACATATCATGTGGAATGTCAGAGTATGAAGACAAAACAACACAGTTATTAAATGACTTTAGAGACGTAATAACTCTTAAAGACGAACCTATAGGAACCACTAGTATCTGTACACATAGTATAAAATTAAGGGATCCTAATGTAGTTATTAATAAAATACCATATAGAATACCACATAAATTTCAAGAACAACTTGAAGAAGTTAATAAATCAATGTTAGAAGAAGGAACTATTGAACCTTCAATATCAGAATTCAATTTTCCCGTTATCGTGGTTCATAAAAAGAATGGGGAAATACGTCCCGTAATAGATTTCAGATCTCTAAATAAATGTGTACATATACAAGGGTTTCCATTACCTAGAGTAGACGACATGTTAGGATCACTAGGAGGGTCTAAGGTATTTTCTAGTTTAGATCTAAGGAGCGCTTTTCACCAAGTGAAAATATCTGAAGAATCTAAAAAACTTACAGCATTTGCGGTAAATGGAAAAAAGTATCATTTCCGCAAATTACCCTTCGGCTATGTCAATATTCCAAAAGTATTTCAAGCAATTATGACAAAAGCGTTAAATAGAGTATTAGGGAAATTATGTTTCGTATTTATTGATGATATCCTAATTTTTAGTCGATCATATGAACAACATTTAAATGATATTAGCCAAGTGCTGATGAGTTTACGTGATGCTCATTTGAGATTAAAATTAGAGAAGTGTGAATTCTTTAAACACGAAATCAACTTTCTTGGACATCGAGTCACGACTGAGGGCATACGGTGCATCCAAAACGAAAAACTTAGAGAAGCATCTAGACCAACAGATGTAAAGAAACTTCAGCGTTATTTAGGACTTGCGAATTACTTTCGTAAGTTCGTCCCTAAATTTAGCCAGAAGGCCGAACCATTATACAGACTATTAAGGAAAGACACTAAATTTGACTGGACTGACGAATGTGAGGCTAGCTTCACTAGTCTCAAAAATATTTTGACATCAGATAAGGTTTTAGCTCATCCAAATTATTCCAGACCATTTTATTTATTTACTGATAGTTCAAGTATCGGGATCGGCGCAGCTTTGCTACAGCCAGATTCGACCAGGAGCAAAACATTAAGACCCATAGCCTATTTCAGTAAATCATTAAATTCTGCTCAGAAAAGGTACTCAGTAACAAAACAAGAGTTTCTTGCGATCCATCTAGCATTAAAGGAATTTCAATATCTATGTCTAGGGTACCCTATAACCATTTTAACTGATCACAAACCCTTATGCGCGTTTTTTGGTAATAAACTTCCATTAGATTCGGCGATGGCAAAGTGGGCAATCGAAGCCAGCACCTATGATTGCACGGTTAAATATTTTGAGGGTAAACGTAATGTGGTAGCAGATACACTAAGTAGATTAACTCCTTTAACGGAAGAAACAATAGATGAATGTTAACTTTTAACACCATCTAATGAAAGTTTTAGCTCAATTGAAAGTTTTATAGCAACCACAAGATGGAGGGCTAAACTTAATGTACCACAAATTATTGACAGCAATGACATTGAATCAGAAACAGACTCAGAAAATGAACAAGAATCAGATCCATCTAAATTGTATAAAATCAACAAAGAAAAACCATTTCTGAATTACATACCTAAACACGAAGACATAACATGGACTTTAAACAGACTAAAGACAGCACAGTCAAACGACTTTGCTTGTAAGGAAATTATGGACATTTTAAATAGGAATAAGATAGGTACAGCTAAAAACATAGCTGAGTTTTTCATATTAGACGGAATATTATATCGACATAGGAAAATAGATACTAGGGCAGCCAGTATTATTAATTATGTTATACCAACTGAAATGATCAATTTAGTGTAATTAATTCAATACATTTTAACACTCATTGTGGTTTAGCTCTTACACTATTTAAATTTCGAATAAAATACTATCATTTTCAAGAAAGATCGGTCATAGAATCTTTTATTAAAAGATGTGACGTTTGCAAGATACTTAAGGGAAGTTTAGATACACCAATTAAATTATTGTCTGCCGCAGTAGCTAACACACCATTTGAAACAGTTTCATTTGATTTTATAGGATCTTTTATTACAACTGACACGAACAACAAGTACAATTTATCAATAACATGTATGTTGACACGATACAATGAATTACACGCAGTAGCTAACAAATCAACTAACACAGTAATTGATTGTCTAAGTAAAACATTTAGCCGTTGCGGATATCCCAAAACGCTAATGTCAGATTGTGCGAAAGAATTTAAGTCTAACGCAATTAAAACTTTCAGTGAAATACATCAGACATATAAATGTGAAGTGCTACCATACTCAGCATATTCCAATGAAATTTGTGAACGCAAAAACCAAAGAATTAACAAGCTATTAAGATTTTATGTAGCTACAGTAAATCAAGATAATTGGGACTTGTTTCTCGATATTGTCCAAAACACAATCAACAACCAAGTTAATATGTCCTTGAAGGATACGCCTTCATTTGCCATGTATGCTCGAGATACTTCGCCAAATATACAAGCAGAAAATTTGGATAACATTTACAATTTAGATACATCAGAATCAATAGTCAAAATTAAGGCCAGACAAGCTATATTTATTCAAGATCAGATTAGGGCGAACATAATTAATCAATCAAACAAACGCATAATTTACCACAATAGGACACGAAAAGACAAAATTATACAGATAGGTGATCGAGTTTTAATTAGGAACCACCAGAAAACACATAAACTACAATTGAATTGGATAGGACCAGGTACAGTATTACATGTAAAGAAAAATAAAGCCATTTTAAAAATGGACATCAAACCATAACAAGTAACATAAATTACTTAACTAAGTTAGAAAATTTCACAACCAATTAATTAAGTAATTTCATTACTATCATTAAACAGGAAATCAAATTGTGAGCAATTTGAATATAAACATCATGTAGATAAACCAAAATAGGAACACATAACACGAAGGAACATGAAGTAACATGTAACATATAGTACAGGAACACTTGACATATAACTCAGTTACATGCAAAGATTCAGAGAAATGTTTACATTTTTTTTTTGCTTACGCTAGTCAAACAAACACACATTATGAAGCTCATTGTTCATAATACAATACTTACTTTGCTCAGTAAGAGAATTATTGTATCAATACAATGATAATTTTTAGCATGTAAAATAATTGTATGTATTTAATTTAAGTTGATGGGATGAATTATGAATTTTATCAATATAAAATTTCCTATAATAATTTTATGATGATTAATTTTTTAATGCATGTTAATTTTAAATTTTGTGTTTATATGTTTAGTGTAACGAATAAGATGAATCATACTTTGTCAAAATGCTAAAGAAATGTAGAAGTTAAATTGTTTAAAATCAGAATGAAAATTATAAATATATTTAAAATTATGATGAAAGACTGAAATAATTTAAAATCAAAAATAATTAATTCACACTGAGACTGATAACTGATAAATTACCGAAAAAAGACCAGGGGCCATGAACTAACAGTATCGTTTTGATTTCAGTTACACGGAGACAGCCATGCCCAGTTAAAATTCGGTGCAGGATAGGGGCAGCGGGTGGGGCGCGCAGGGCCGGCATCATAGCAGGCAGAAGGCCGCGATATGGCCGCAACAGAGCATTTTTGTCCGCTTTTGGGGACCTCATTCTACGTCCCCCCACTGCACTGAACTACACTGGGACGCTACCCTAAACTGCAGACACGCACGTCCTAACTACTAATGCGCGACCGCGTAGCGTCCGTGGCCACGCGTGAAACACTAGAGAAAAATACCCTCATGGCAGATATTGACTGCGCCAATACTGCGCTGAATATGAACGCACATATTCATACTATAAAATATGACGCGTTTAACGCATATATACTTCATATTATGAATGTGACGTTATTCGGCAGCAATATTCCAGTCAATATCTACCATGAGGGTAAAAAATGATCATGATGTCTAAATAGCTATTTGAATTAATGTGATTGACGTTTCAAGTTAGGGAAAAATTTATTTAGTAGGGGTTAAATGTCTTTTTCAGAAAAAAAGGCCATATCGTTTAGCTACATCAAAAGGAAATTAAATAAAAGGGACTGGAAGAATCAGTCAGAAAGAAAAGTGGCTCTATAAACAATATCACCTGCCACCCGTCAGTGACAATACTAATGAATGAAATAAAAAGCTTCTCCGTGAATGCTGTCACTTACCAAGGATTGTGACGAAAAGAGTCACAAGCACCTGTGGCGATGGTGGATGGAAGAAGGAGATGATGGGAAATGAAGCCTTCCTAATAATCAACCTCGCAGTTGATGAATATAACTTTGCGCTATTCTCCAAAACTGCAAGTAGCGTTAATAAAAATAATCATGGTAAAATAATACATTCCAAATTAGCTACAACAGTTCAGAGCTGAAGGGACACCATCTCCTTTTCCATTTACGATATAATAGACTGCAAAGAGTAGTGGTAAGGTTATAAAAGTGAAGTTGATAGCTTTAAATTTATTTATTGGTAAGCAAACTAAAGCTATACATTGTAAATCTTACTTATATATTTTTCCTCTCTAACTGATTG